>JAHWFP010077950.1:24134-40132 GCA_023313725.1 Lithobius niger
TACAAACTAGACATTATTATATGAAGATATTCAAAGTGAAAAGATGTACGGTATTTTTACGACCTTCACGGCATCCATGCAAATTTGGTGAGTGGCTTTCTTTTTGTGTCATTATTTAAGAAAGTCTAACAAGCAATTAAAAAAAATCTCTAGGCATATGTATTGTACTTCCTATCTAGGCTATATTTATGACTACTCGTGAAACGAGTAAGCTTTAGGCACTGATTTAAATTGAGAGGTTCCTTATTTTTTACCTACTTTTCAGTAAAAAATTCCTTATTTATGACTTACGAAATTCCTTATTTCCTACTTTTTTCCCCCCAAAACCCACTACGACCCCTGTGCATGCCATATTTAGTCGAATACGTCCTCTATGCTCTCATTATTTGTGACCTACTAAAAACAATGCTTTTTTTCATGGCCCAAATCTCATTTTAGAAAGGCGATTGTCATAGAATGTTAACGTGAAATACATACATGGTATTAAACAAGTCTTGTAAGTAGATCAAATTGCCCAATCAATACCACTTAGTTGGTACTCGAGTCGGATTCGTCAGACAAAGAGAAGATGCATCCAAATTTTGTGCTGGCCCGAATATAAGACAGTATTTTTAAACTGCATCTTCTTCTTATATTCGCATCCAAATTCACAACTTGACCAAAAGTTTGACAGATTTTGAAGTTCGAATACACCAGTCGAATCGTTTTTTCGAGAGCTATCGATTGGTGCTAATGCGAAGTCAGTAACTGAAATAGTTTTTGAATTGTTTAGCAAAAGCTAAAATATAATAAAAATTGGACCTTAAAAATTGTAATGGGAGTCTACAATTAAAAAAAAACCTATATGACAAAAAATATGATTCTGAATCGGCATTGTCTCAACTACGCCATGGCATCAATTGTATTGGTAATAGAGGCATTGGCAGAATCTAAGGTGAAATATATACAATCGCCTTATAATCGTGACCATTTATTTTTGTTGAATTTATGAGCCCAAAACAGCAATTCGCCTTACAATTGGGCCAGTACAGTAGGCTACATCTTGTTTTCATACATCTGTAATTTTCCCTCCGGTTCTTCCAAAACATGGCTGGTACGTTTCGGGAACGAACATGACTTCTACATCATGTGCCTCTTTTTGAGGCTGAATACCAATGACCTAAGGTGTTCTTTTCTGTTTTGTGTCCTCCTGTTGGTAACATTTTATTAATATATTCTTCTTGTCCCTCCTACACCCCACCTCCTCCCCACCCCCCCAAAAAAATCTGCCAAACAACCTTACCTTTTAAATCAAATGTCTCCCTTTGTCTAATTCCAGGAATGCAAGCAGTGAACCTGTGATAGCCGAACCAGAGGTTCATGGAGGCATTCCCATTGATTCGTCATTCAGCTTCCTGCTGCTCATGTCTGATGGTCTGTACAAGACACTTGAAGAAGTGACCGGTACGGAACAGGCCAACCATGACATTGCACGCATGGTGGCCGACCAGTTTGAAGAGCAGTCGACGCTAACGGGAGTGGCACAAGCCGTCGTGGACAAAATCGTTCGCCGTCACCACGACAGTTTCATGAATAACAGCATAACGAACAATAGCGTAGTTTGTCAAAAGAGAGATGATATCACGTTGCTGGTGCGCCATTTCTTTCATCCTATGCCAAACGCACTCGGTAGTCCGCAGCCGAAGGTACAGTTTAATCCAAACGTCTCTGTGCTACCAGACATTCGCTACGTGATCCCCGCCGACGACCCCAGTCTTTTTTCCTCGGCCAACAACAACAATATCAACATTACGAACCATAATAATAGTGGTGGCGAGACAACAACGGAGACGGAAACTGAGACCACCGAAAGTACAGAACCAAGCGTGTGCATTAGTGGTCCTACTCGTTCATCACAAGCAAATACTAGTAGCACTGATTCTGACGAGCGCTTCATTCGCCAACAGTGTCTCAATAATCAACTGCCTTTGGACGAAGATGGACGCATCCAACCGTACGTTGACTTCAGTGATTATTACAAAGCTGTAGAAGAAGCCAAGCGACAAGGAATGTTGCCTCATAACGTAAACGGGAGTAACTGTAATGATAATCAGTAAGTTAGGAAAAGCTTCATTCTGTAGTGTGGTCGCACCATACAGAAACCAAAGGCGTATAGATGAGTCGTAAAGGTTTATTTCTGAGAACTTCTGATAACGTTTCTCGCAATCTCTAGTGATCTGTCTTTTGAACGGAGTTGCTGCATTCACTGTTTATGCTCAGCTTGGAAGGTTATTTAATAATTTTAGCATTTTAACAGTAATTTTAATGTTTAGTTTGAGTAGATTGTTTTCCAAGACTCAGGTTACAGGAAGGGAACGCAGTGGTAAAGAGCTTGGCAGACTAAAATTCGTTTTGCCCCAACCTCTTGCTCATTAAAACAAATTTTACTTAATTTTGCAATGGACGTTCACTAGACTTTACAGTGTAGTAGCTGCTCTGTGATTGCAACATTGGTTTCATCCCAGTTTGAAAAGGACATTTTTTGTGTTGTTTCTTCGGTTGACAGAACAGTATCACACCTCCGCATACATCTGCATTTTTGTCCTCCGGTTCTTCCAAAACATTGAGCTGGGCATGTTTTTTGGTTATCGTTTTTTTGAGCCGGTATGGAATTGTAATATCCGGCACCATGACTGTGTTAATCGTGCGGCGTACCAAATATGTGACAAAAGGAGTTGTGTGCATGTGCTGTTTGTTGTATTTGAGTAGAAATGTGGAAATTGAGTGCCTTGCAGGACTTTAAAAATCGTGTGGGTGAAATATCGAGAGAGCATTTTGCATAGGGACATTTAAGTTCTATGCTGACTTTGGTAGTCACCCTCCCCCCTCCTTTCACCCAAACCTCTGCATTTGGGCAAGAGTTGGATAGGTTAAACAAGTGTGGAAGTGGACGAACCATCTATGTAAACACACTAATAGAGAATTACTAGTTAAGTGAATTATGTGTTAAGTACGTAAGCCTAGACTTAATCTCTGTGGCAGATTTATGGGAAGACGAACACGGCAGTTCCTAGGGTGGCAAACTTCAGGGGGCTACACATTTTCCGAAAATAATACTATTTTAATGTAAATTGCAAGATAATTTTTCCCCCCTTTGTCTTTGATCCTGACTTACAGCTTATTCAAGTTTTTTATTTTGTTTTTATTAATAAACTAATACAGTAGAACCTCGATTATCCGAACTACCATTTTTACAAAATATTCAGAAATTTGTCGTTTTTTAGAGAAGGAATAAGGATTGACTTTGCTTTATTTATGCTCCTGGACGTCATTTTATGCAAAATTTTCTTTCAGTAGTCTCTTACAATCAAGCATAGTTCACAAACACTACAAGAGAGCAAAGAAAAAAGTTTTCCTCTTTTATTTTACACGTAAATTGGATTATCCGAATTTTCGATTATCCGAACACCCTTCGGTCCCAATTAGTTCGGATAATCGAGGTTCTACTGTAGTTTATTATAGATAATTTGTTTTCTTTCCAGTTTTTTTTTAATTTTTAAATTAAAAGCTGATGTTTTGTATGGCAGCCTATGCTCACGAAAGGTAGCACGATGCGAAATCTGTATCGATGGTATGGAATGCGGCGAATGTGTACAACAGTCAAGTCGCAGCGGAACATCTAAGCAGCTTATTCCTGGAACTTGCAACCATGCCCGTGTCCCCTCGTGAATCATTTTCTAATTTAGCGGACCATCCCGCAGGTGGTATCAATGAGCTAGGAATGTTGAAAACGGTGCAATTACTGTCAACTGTGCGTTTCGTTTCCTCTGCATGAAAAAGGACTTTCAGGGGTCAGTAGTTTAGATTTCATTACTTATTATTTTAATTTAATTTTCGAGCCAAATAAGGTGTGAATTTTAAACCTTTTTCGAAGATGAAAGTCATATCTAGCCTTCGGGTTTTCAAGGTGGGTGAGGAAAGGGCACATTTTCAACTTCCCTTCTTGTAGATACAGCCTAGACTGATGTCAAAGACCAGAAAGGCCCCAAAACAGTCTAATGTGCGTTGGCTTCTGGGGTTTTGCTTCCTTTAGCTTCCGGACCCTGCTGGGGAACTAACAGAATTCCCCCAGACCCACTACAGTAGTTTAAAGACGAGGGGGGCACACAATTCGGAACGTTTCTTAGTGCTCCTGCCATTATTTTTCCGTGTCCAACACTTAGTGTGGGTAGTAACGCGCGAGTTTGCAAAAAAAAAAAGGTCATTTGGGTTAGTTGCAAGGTTCAATCATATTCGTGTCAAGCCTAGCCTCTTCACTCAGCTTTCTGGTGAAGTATCCATAAATACTATCTTCCCTAAGAATTCGTTGCATTTTTTTTTTTTTACGACAGATGCACAAGTTAATATTCTTTGTCTTAAATATTTGCGTTTTTCTGTATTGCCTGGCTTTGGTTTCCTCATTTTATGTTTTTGCGGTTTTCTTTGACAACTCTTGGTACCATCTGTGAAATGGTGGCCATTTTTAAACATAAACATTACGTATTTTTACCAAAGACAAGCCGCCACGGCTTGTTAACGAGAGGGCTTCTTAGAAAACACTTGCAGGTTTGACTGAACACATTTTGGAAGTGAAAGGCAGCTGGCCTGTTTTACTTATGCTATTTTTAATTGTACTATTAATTTTATTATTCTATGAGGAGTTTTTGGTCCTGCTGCAGTTTATTATGCCCTTTACGTCTTTAAAGCTGCCCTTCCTCCAAAGATGTTAGTAATAAACAAGTTGGTAATGGTCTTGCCGTACACAGCAAATACTGGCGACAGGCTGCCGCTTAATTTGTTTGAACTAATTGGTTTTACCTAGTTTAGTTTACGACACAAGGAATGCACTCGTTACGTATACTTAACCGTAAGTCGTGTATTCGAGTCCATGGGCTTATGCAGTTTATTTGGTTAAAAAAAAAGCATAACATAATTTTTAACCTTCTGTCCAGGGAGACAGATTTCTCTATCACAGAAAAGTCTGTGATTATGTGATTATTCATGTACGTGATCTGGGGTTAATCTAGCGTTAACGGAATGTCTTTATTCTTTATTCTTTATTAACATTCAGGCTATTAGATCATCACTCCTCCAAAACTCGACATAATTTACAGTTAAAACTTCAAACCACTCATTTTCAACCGCTCGTACCTGTGCAACTACTGGCTTGCATGCGATATTATTATTATTAAGAATTTATAGGGTTTGGAAGGAGAATTTGTAGCTCTAAAAAGTCCCTATTGAAACATGTTAGATTCGTCCCCATTAGTTCAGTCCGAGTTTTCAGAGGCCGCCACGTGTTCCATCTGGTAATTTTTGCTCATTTTTCAGCCCAAATCTAAAGTAAACTAAATTACAACTAAGCTAGGCTAAATAATAATTAAACTTAAGCTAGTTTCGTTTAGTTTAGTTAAATTTTAGGCTAAAAACTGAGTAGAAATTCCCACATAAAACATGTGGCGCCCTCTATAAACTAAGACTGAACTAATGTGAATGTATCTAAGACGTTTCAGTGTGGGTCTCTGTCACAAATTCTCCTCCCCAACCCTATAAATTCTTGTTCTTATTTACTCACAAATTTAGGTTATTAGGTTGTCATTCCTTAAAAAGTTACACAATTAATTTCAAACTGCACAAATCTTTGAAACATCCTGGCGATTTACAGTCGGGGTGCTATACAGTCATTCACGTACATGATTTACCTTACTTCTAATTTATTTACAGATTCGTTTATTAGATCGTCACTCCTCCAAAAGCCAACATAATTTAGAGTTGAACCTTAATTTTGTAACCACACGAATATTTTTAACTAGAGGCTTGCATGCGATCGCACCAAACAACGGCCGTAGTTACCTACCAGGAGATCACCCGTCTGCCTTCGTAGAGAGTGACCGACCCTCTTCTGTCCTGGAGTGAGTGATCCACACATCCTTCTGGAAAACGGTGGCAAAAACTTTCCCGTTCATGAATCGCGCTGGATTAAACCCTTAATTTTGTTAAATGTATGACACTTTTAGTTAATTTTGTAGCAAAAAAATGATGATTGAAAGGTTGGGCTTAACTCCATGATTTTGACCTAAAAGTATTTTGGGGAGGAGGGGTGTGTGTCTGAGATTCACATGGGCGTTAACACAAGATTTGCGGTACTTGCAGTCAGGAAACAATTTTTAATTACGTCTGAATTTGCGCTTACTTCTACATACCATCTTCACTTTTTTTTTTGGCAATTTGAAGGTTTCAACAGCAAAAATTTAATTTTCAGATTCCACAATTTACAGCGAGTTCTAATTTTTTACTCATGCTGGCTACAAGAGCACCTGCTCTTCGTTGAGGGGAACGTAAGATAAATCTTGCCCTCGCAATACTGTATTTAGTTTGCAGGTGTGCTGTCATTGCATCCTGCTGCAAATTAGTTGATATTGTTAACGACTTCAGGGCTATAGGTAGGGGTTGAACATCTCAAACCAACCCCCCCCCCCCCCCCCCACCAAAATTTTTCGTTGAGCATCCTAAATTTTAGCGCAAAAGTATCCCTAAGAGGTATGTATTGCGAAAAAAATAATGAACCAGCGTGTTGTTGCTTTGAAATGTGGAAGTTTGAAAATGGCTTTAGTTGAACTGGACAAAAATTATTAGAAGATTTTATTCTTTTTCCAATTTTGGCCATTATGTCCAAAAAAAAAAAATTGTCTGAATCCAATGGTCTAGAACTTGGGTGCAAAATATCGGTACAAATTTGTAGGCTAATGCCAACATTGGAATACATTTTTTGTTACCCAAATAAAAGTAAATATTTGTCCGTTATTAACCTTAGCCTACACAATGTAAAACTGTAGGCCTAGCCAAAATTAAAACGAAAGGTAACAAAATATGTGGTGAAACAGAATTTATTTATTGTCAAGGACCTGGCAAAAATCGAAAATCTGTAGGTTTTTGTTCGCCGAACCGATTTTTACCGATCAGCACAAAATCTGCCGAAATCTTTTTGGCAAAATCTGTTCAGTACAGCCTGTGTTCAGCAGTACAGTAAGCTCTCTCCAAATAACTTACATGTAGCTGAATTTTGCAAAGGCAGAAGGTGCATATGCAAGTTCACTAAAAGAGAATGCACTACTGGCATTAACCACTGCAATATCATTACGTTTATAGTATGTGTAATATTGAGAATTCTAAAAAAAACATTTATTTTCATGGAGTAAATGATCATTCTAGGGTGTCTTGAATATTTTAGGGGTGGCACAATTCACAAGTTTTTTTTTTTTTTATCCCAATGATGTTCTGAAAACTTTCCTCAATAACCAGTATCTCTACAGACCAAGTTTTGAGGCTGCAAAATTAATAATGCAAAATCAATTGTCCCTTTTTAGGGCTTTTTTTACGCTTTCAGGCCAAATTAAAAATCAAACAAATACTACCGATTTGCAAATTTGTTTGATTTTGAGTTTAAGCGTGATTTCGTGTGTCAGAATTTTTCGAACATTCATAATAAAGATGGTTCGTTTTTTTCAACACTTTCAGGTCTTTCATGCTAAGCTCAAAGATGAAAGAGTATGTAGTCGGCTTACAAAAATGTAGTATTTTGCATCATTTTGAGCCGGTGAAAATGGTTTACTGCAATGTGCCCGCGACGAATTAAGGCATCCAAACGTGCCCTGTAAATCAAACAATTAACTTTGCGGGGCAATTGAATTAACAAAATAGCTATATGTCGATAATTTGATACATCAGAAAAAAATAAAGATAATTGACGAATGTTTTATCGCGATATCAATAATCGTGCCACCCCTGCTTTTGAATCCAAGTTGTGTGAGCCATAAATATTATACGTAGTACGAAAGTTGACAAATAGAGATTGGAACTGTGCACGTCCGGTAGTGGTTAGGGTTACTTGGTTTCAAGCTAAAGACATGGAATTTCCGCGATAATACTAGTCGTGTTATTGGTATGTTTTGTTGTTGTGCCAGAAGGGTGCAATTTTGCGAGACGGCAGTAAAATTTGGTGGATGAATTCGACAACGGAATCCCGTTGTCTTTTATGTTAATATTTGTAATCAAAAGTCCAATGGAGCACGAAAATAGGGGTGAACAACTTGATTACAGCCAAACTTTGTAAAATAAATACGCACTACACACGTATTTGGCGATGATCGAACAACTGCTCACTTCTTCGGCAACCTCGAACCAACAGTATTATTTGGCTCACCACTCATCTGAACATTGCGTCTGGATGACTGCTCCTGGAATTTCATTCCAGTGGTTAACTGTCGATTATAATTGCTTGTTTTTTATTAAAATTATTTAAATTTTCGTTTACATGTTCAAGCTAAGCTTTCTCTCAGTCAATTTTGCAAATTTTTTTGGAAATTTGTTGCATTTGCGCCATTTACCACATTTTGAAAAATAAGTTGGTGTTTGCTAGTCAGTGGTTATTTACGTACCACTTTAAAGAGTAATTTGTATAACTCTTTTTAGTGAAAATGATGCTAAATCGCAGAAATTACATGTCCTTATTTGAAGCTTGCCACCTATTTGCAAAATATTGTGTAGATAGTTCTAAATTATACGGCACGTGATAAACACTAATGTGGTAAATGTTGTCAACAAGAACAAACTATGTATGAATATTTTAATAATACCAACTATGCCGTTAAAGTGTAGATGTTTTACTGTAAGTGGCGCCTGTGAAGTGACCTGTAAATAGTTGTCCTCCATAATATTGGTCCAAGGTGTGAATGTGTAACGAACGTTTGCTGCCTACAGAACCGATGTGAATAGCCATTGTAAAGATTGCATGTACAGTTACATTAAAGTTATTAATAAAATTTTAACTCTGTCATCTAGGGAAAATGTGAAAATTATTTGCGGTCTTTTGTAAAAGAAAGCATATTTGTCGCTGCAACTATTTCAGTTTTGGGCAAAAAAAATTCTGCTTATACACAGCAAATGATTTCGTAATTCATGACGTGAAGGTTGTACTAATGCAAATACTGTATCGGTAAATCTGCTGGTACTTTTGAGTGTCCTGGTATGTGGGAAACAAAAAATGCACCACCAGCCATCTGGAGTGGGAATGGACAAATCAAACGTCCGATACCTATCAAGCTTAGCTTTGCCAATAGCCAGATTAGGGGCACATACAAGGGAAGGGCATTCCCGAAGTTCACCACCAGAAGGCTGTAATAAGAGTACAAATCATTCGATACCCCTTGGTCGACCACAAGGAACAGCTGGTAACGGAGCTGTCGATGTCGTGTATGATCGTGTAAAATGTCCCCTTGTTATCATTGAGTTGTTAGGGTTTGCAAGTCCACAAGTTGCAAATGTTCCAGTAGTGAGTTAGTAGTCACCTGCCGGTTTCAAAAAAGTATATTGACGTGAGAATTTCAGAAAACTCGCGGAATTGTGAATTTCTTCTGTCAAATTCCAAAAAAAAAGCATGTGTCAGATCGGAATTAGTGTTTCTCAGCAATTTTTTTATGTTACTCCACTAACATTGCTGCGAGAGAACTGTGTTCCTTGCCTGCAGACCACCACGATTGTGGACGTGGAAACTGAACAGGAAGTCTCTTAACCAAAACAAGATATCATCGTGTGAGTATCAGAAGCACAGAAGTCGTATCAGTGTAGCCTTAGTCCTTACTAATGTCCGTTTTAATCTTAAGAACGTGATATCGTATGCTGCGCTACGTATTACGTGATCTGTAGGGCGCTGAGGGAGAACAATTCTGCCCTGCTATCATCAAGCTGGTAACTTAAGAATTTTCCTTAGGCACCACGAGTTGAAAGTCGTGTTTTTTTGTGATTAGTACAATATCTTCAAAATATTTTGGCAATGTCATTGCAGTTTGAATCATTAGAAATCGGCAAAAAAAAAAAACTGGTAAACTTGAAATCTGAATAAGATACATACGAAAAGAACTAGTCTTATGAAAAGGGCATGTACAGTATTGCAAAGTTAAACCACTTTCATGTTTTATTGTGAATTTTGTAATAATTACCTGAATTAAATAAATACAGATGCAAACCTATTTACATTGCCCTTTGGACTTGTATGTCAGACTGCCTGAGCGGGGAATCTAACCCATGACCTTTGAAACCAAAGGCCAAGGTCTTGCGGTTGAGCCATATAAGTCCAAAAGGCAACGTAAATAGGTTTGCATCTGCATTTATTTAACTCTTGTTGAGCCTTTGGCTTTTCCGTTCTTCATTACCTAAATGATGCAAATTTTTTTTTTTGCTTCAACTTCAAGTATGGTGCCTCGCTCACATTGGTATTGCACGAAATTGCTTCGTAAAACTGCAAATTTTTCTTTTGCACATCCTCTTCCACATGAAGTTCTTTCGAGATTTCCTTAGGTCAGTCTTTGCAGAATATTTATTTCCATAAGACACGGCAAATGTACAGGCAGCAAGGGAAAATAAGTACTGTACACTCCACGGTTACGTTAAGTAACGAAATTCTTAAAAATATGTACAATGTTTCAACACAAGAACATCCTTCAAGTAGTCCTCGCATCGTTCTTGTTATTGTGATGGCCTGCCACAGGAAAACTCTTCCTTCAGCTTGGCACAATCTTTTCCCTGCAATGGCACTGGCAGGTAATACTGCAGCAACATTGGGTCCTCTGTGTGAAACAGAAAAGCTGTAAAACCCAAAGAAAACTGTGTCATCCGAAGTGTTGTGAGGAATGGACTAACGAAAGCAGATACAAAAAAAATTATACTAACGCATAAGGAACAAGGTAAGGTGTTCGGCTACATTAAATCGATGAAACAAGGGGAAAGTAAGAAAACGCACACATAACCACAAATATCACCGTTTCTTGAGTTTTCGATGGAAATTTGAATATGAAAGTATAAAGATGTTACAAACATTTCCACAAACTTCGTCCACCTTCTTCAGAAGGTAAACGGAAAAAAAAAACTTGAAGATTACATTATAGTCGATCAGAATTCGAAACTGCTGCTTCAAATGTCTTCCGTGCTGCTCTATATACTCCGTTACTTTGCCACGTACATTTCCAACAGTACTAGCCGTTAGGCATCACCGAGATAAGTACAGCTTGCCACAGTTGATTTTGAGTTTGTCAGATGCATCGGGTCGAACCAATCTTGTGATGTTCGGCTAGGCAGGGCTGCAATTTTCACGAGTGTGTCACTGTTGACATGGAATCTGCTAATGGCAATAGATTCTAAACCACACAGGTGCGATTCTTGCAGAGTTTGATATAAGTGTTGTTCCATCCATTGACATGACGGTAATGTTTAATGCACATAGCAATGCCATTGGAGGTTGTTTCCCTCTTCACGTCGTTTTTGTTCTCCGCAATTCTCTCCTGGAGTTCTCATTTCGTTTCCCCAATGTAGACTGCTCTGCAAGTCTCACAAGGCACACAGCACACCTTTTCTGTCGAAGGGCCTGTGGGCCACAGCTGGTTCAACAACAGGAAAACACTGCTAGGGTTTTCCTTTAGAAGGCTGTTTGCCCCCCCCCCCCCCCCGCCCCGGGGGGGGGGGGCCCAGCAGAATCTGGAGGTATGCCGGGAGGGAGGGTAGGAGTGGCATTCGCCTGTGGCACTTTCTTCCTCAGAAGCCTCTTGAGATTGGTTGGATGTGTTAGGAAGCACATAACGTTGTTCCATCGTAGCATCTGGTGTACATTGTCACATCTTCCAGCAAGGTGAGTAACAACTGCTGCTGGGTTCTTGAAGGGTCACTCCTCGTCTTCCTTTACTTGCTTCGTCTGTTTCCGTCTGACTGGTACAACACCAAGCGTTTTTCGTAGCGGCTTTGATAAACTTGGACGGGTACTGGAGGTGCAGGAACTTTGTTTTGGCTAATTCCAAATGTTGCTGAGCTGTGGCGGCTTGGGACAAATGGTCCACAATATAGTTCAGCTCATTTTGAAGAACTGCTCCGAGCCAATGCTCAAGATGTCGCAAGGAGTAAGGCACACATCTCCCAGAGTGCAAAAGTTTCCTAGAAGATGCAAAAAGGATGGACGAACGACACCTCGTGAATTCAACATCAAAAAAAGCGATGCGGTTGTCAACTTTGTTCTCCAAGGTGAACTGTATGCTGGGATGCCACTGGTTGAGTTTGTTAAGGACAAGGGTGATGTCATCTTAATGGGGTGCCGCAAGAACATCATCCACGAATCTCCTCCTCGTGGGGTTACCCTTGACTTGCCAGTATGCTCGGTCCTGGAAAGTCGCGTAAATGGTGGATAAGACAAGCTTCAACAACTCCCTGTCTAGCCTGTGGGTGTCTGCATCAATACCCAACCTTTCAGCAGTCTGGTCGAGCAAATTACGCAGGAAAGAATGGGAATACTGGGGAACAAGCTTGCCACGTCGTGTGAGGCCAGCCGGTGTCCTTCTCACAGCTTGAGGTCATCAGTGTTGCCGCCCCAGATATACTTTGCAGGAGTTTCGTCAGTAGCCAGTCGACGGAGTTAATAAGAGCGTGTTTGGCAGAAGTGATATCCACAATGGGGATCCATCCTTATGGGTCTTAACTTGCCCGAAGATTGCTGGGAGGATGGAACCTGGAGACGAAGAAAGGTCTCTCCTCTGGTCATCGTTGATGAATTTTAAGGGGAAAGTCCCCCGGTCTCTTCCTGGTTAGCTGCGGGAATTTACATTCCATCAAGGTATGCGTTCCTTTTGTTCATGACGATTTTACGTGGGTAAAAAGTTATTGGGATGGGTTATACTTTTGAGGTTGTATAAACAAAACGAATTAACATCGGAATCACCAAAATGCTACCGAAACAACAAAATGTCAGAAAAAGGTATCTGTATCAGATAGGATCAACTAAAAGTGGTATTGGTCAAGTCAATCCCAAGTTTACATTACCTAAGTTTCCCATTTTTGGTTACGGTCACATCAACCTTCCAATTTCGTTCTGGAAATATATAGCATTACCGTTACACACTTAATAAATAGTCTTCATTCTCTCACAAATCTATGAACAGGATTTGTCAAAACTAAAGACCTAGAGCATTAGTAACTCCATGTCATAAGACCATGCCATCATTCAATAACTAAATACAGATGCCATCATTCAATAATGTTCAAAGTTTAAAGTTAATAAATAATAAATCACCAGTTAAAAAGATAAACGAACCAGACGGTCAACATCAAACACTGGCCTTGTGAGAATACAAATACGCATTTCTGAGAAAGAAAGATGACACTGTCTCGGTTGGGTCTTGGCTGTTGGTAAAGCACTTAGCTAGTAAATGAAAGGCACTTGGTTTCAGTCCCAGTTGGAGCAGTTGTCCCTTGATGGGCTAAGGTTGTTTGTTAGCCAGTTGAGATGGTTAGCAGGACTGTTTTCATGTTGCAGGTCCCAATGGAGCATGGGGGGAGGAGGTGACCAAAGTTAAAGCGTAATTAGACAAAAAGGCATTTATTGCAATGAACAAATTCTGAAAATTGGCTTTTTAAATGTTTAAAGGCACAAAACTGCTGAAACTGAGGTGTTTTACAGGGGCCCTTAGCTCGATTCTCCGACCCCATTCGAAAGTCCAGTTTTTTTTGCCCTTCCTCCCTCATCCAAAAAAAATTCCTGGGAAGGCCTGGGAAATGTACTCATGCCAATTGTGGCGCATAATAATGCTAGGTATTTCTAGCAAATTTCCTCTTTTTCTTCCCGAGATGTGGCAGTTGAAAAGGATGTTAATTCAACAACCCCCCCCCCTCCCTCTTTTTTATGGGCACCAAATGTAATGCCCTTTTGAACCCACAATAGAAGAACATATTTCTTAGCATTGTTACCGAGTGTGTAAGAATGATGCGTATGGTGAAGGATGCATTGTTTCTGTCTATTAATTTCCAAGAGGATGGGCAGCAAAGGTCTATATTGTACTCAGAACATTGTGTTGATTCATGCTTACTGACTCGATTAGCCTCGTGATGATAGGTCCCAATGCTGGTAGATGTTTGTGCTGCCTGTTGTATCTGAAGTGGGTGAAGCATTGCGCCATCTGTCGGTCACAAAGGCAAGTCACCTCTTGACACCAGTTGCCTACTCGTACTAACCACAACATATGGAAAGAAAGAAATGAATAAATAAAATTAGCACTGTGTTACATAAAGGACAATTTGGGGACTTTTTTCTTGTGTATCTCTGTTTTGCACTTCTTTTGAGACATCTGTCAACCGAAGAGCCACTTATCAAACCTGCCGCTCTGATTTGCGTCACCTTCTTCTTGAGCATTGCAGAAGGTAAAGGTTAAGAAGAAGGTGGTGAGGAAAGGGGATCATTCAGTTCCATACGATCCCATGGAGAAGACGGGATGTGTGTATGTTGCTGGGGGTAGCCTTGACGTTCTTAGTCCACAGGAGAGGTTTTATAGTTCTGTGCGTGGGAATAAAAGATGTGGAGAAACAGCGGTGGGAGTGATTAACAGTGGGTTAGAGTCATGCATGAGAGAGGTGAGGAGGGGGCAAGGGTGTTCCTGTGTCTGATCCCGGAGGGAAGGGGGTTGGGGAGGACGTTTTACAGGAGTTTGTAGGTTCAACACATGGCTGGATGTGGGGCCCGGAGGTTGAGTGTTTAATACTTGATGGATTTGGATAGGAAGAGCTGGACTCCAGATGAGGTGCACTTCTCTCCTGAAGCAGCAGGGAGGGTGTGGAGGGAGACTGGGAAGGCGGTAAGGAAGACTTTTTTGGAAGCGAAATGGAACGGGAAGTAGAGGACAGTGCCGAGGAGTATTCAGGTGGTAGACAGGAGGGGGAGTAGACAGAGGTTAGGATCAGGCACAGGAGGGGAAGGAAGACCTGACGTGGGTTTTTTATTAATATAAGAGGGAAGCAGGAGGCAAATGAGTGAAGTTGAGACGATTTGATGGGAGGTGATTTGGTGGGGTGGTGGGGCAACACATCTGCCGAAACACATCTGAGGGATGAGGAGTGGCTGTGTTGGAAGCGGGTTGGTAGGAATTGGGTTTAGGGGGAGAAGGGAGGGGCTGGGTGAGCTCCTGGAGTTAATGCATTAGAAGGCGGAAGAACATTGTTGGGTTGTTCGGTTGTGTTGGCAGGAAAAAGGTGGCAGTGGGGATAGTTTATCTGGAGGTGTAGTGGGAGTGAACATTGGAATGAGGAGACTGTGCGTCATTTTGGAAAGGGATATTTGTGAGCTTCGGGGGAAAAGGATGTGGTCTCGCTATTTTCGAGGACTTCAGTGCCAAGTTGTTTGATAGGGGTAGAGAGGACAACGGAATTGGGAGATTGGTGAGGAGGTTTTTAGCAGATAGTAGGTTGGGATGATTGTGCTCGGTACTGTACGGGGTACCTCCAAGATATGTGTGGAGGAGAGGGAGTGGGAGAGAGGGTGGAACCTGGGGGGGAGGGAGGTAGGGAGCACGCATATGATGGCTTGCACGTTAAAAAGGTGATTGTAAGTTAGCCTTCGATTTTGTGATTTTGGGGGAAGAGGGGGTGGGATAAGGCTACGGGAGTGGAAGTGGGGTGTTACTGAGACCATTGTTTGGTTTGGCTGGTTGAAGCAGAAATGAGGTGGGGGGAGGGGATGAATTGGCAAGGGTTTGATGGTATGAAGGGGATGGAACGGAAGCTTCGAGACTGGGAACACTTGGCAGTGAAATTGAGGGGACAGTCGGATAATAGGGGGGGGGGGGGCTGGAGATGCGTGCGAACACACAGTGGTCATGGCTGCTGAGAAACATCTGGGAAAGAGAGGGGAGATGATGAATGGGAGGGAAGAGGTGGTGAGATAGGGAGGTGAAACAGGCTGTTCGTGAGCATAGAAATGCTTGCAGGTTGTGGAGGAAGGGCCTTTGGAAGGTTGAGGATGCTGAGTGTGATAAAAGGTGAGAGATTATGTGATTCAAAAAAGAATGTGGGTGAGATGGCTGCCAAAGAAATGGGCGAGTATAAACAGGGGATGATGGCAAAGGAAGGGGTAAATGAAGCTGGTATTAGGTTCTGGAGATATGTGAAGGCCTGCA
>JAHWFP010077950.1:40232-57273 GCA_023313725.1 Lithobius niger
TGTGGAGGAGGGGTGGGGGGGGGGTGAGATATTGAAAGGGGGGGGGGGAGTATGGAATGCTCAGGAGGGATTGGTGAAAGCTGTCGTGAAAGCTATCTGTGGCTGTCGTTCGTGAGATATGGGAAGGCTGTGGGTGAAGACAGGATCGTGGGGGGAATTTGTGAAGGTGATGGGTGCTAAGGGGAAGAAAAGGTTGATGGAGAAGAGAAGGATGATTGAGGAGATGAATGGGGTGCTGGTAAGGAAAGAGATCCCAGGTGTCAGGAAGAAGGGGTTTGCATGATATTCAAGAGTAAGCTACCGTCCGATTGCGATTACGTCAGCAGTTTATATGATCTCGTCTCTCGGCCGTATAAGGAAGGGGGGAACAGGAATGTTCAGAATGAGTTTTGGAAAGGTTAAAATGCTTGAAAATAATGTGATTGTCGTTGTGCAGACTATTGAGGTGGCAAAGACAGAGGGCAGGAAGCTGTGGGTCACGTTCCTGGTTCTCACAGATGGATGGGGTACGGTTATAGTCGCCATGGCGAGAAATGAGGGGATTGGGATGGGGCTCACAAAGTTACTTGGGAGGCTTTATGGGGGGGAGGGGGTTGGGGAAGGTCAGGGCTGTTTGGAAGGCTGTGGAATTAGAGTGGGTTGGGTTGGGCTGTGAGTGGGGGTGGGGGTCTTAGGGGTGCCCGCGCGCTTCCCTTTGCTTTTTTTGGTTTACCTTCGGAGACTAGAGTGGTTGCTTGTTGACAAGGGTTTTGTTGGGGGTAGGATATGGGGAAAAGAGTAGGGTTTAGAACTGAAGTTATTACTTTTGCAGATGATATTGGGGTTTTTGAGGGCTAAGGAGGAGGGATTGGAGGAACTGTTGGATGTATGCGGGGAGTGGAGATAAGGGTTGCATTCAGTGGGGGTAAGTCTGGGTTTGTATATGATGTGTGGTTGGGTTGAGGAAGCGAATGAGGTTGAGGGACTTCTGAATTAGGAGGGTGCGGGAGTGTGATTATCTGGGGGTGAGGTTGAGTGTTCAGAGAATTACTTGGGACAGATGGGGAAGAAGGTGAGGAGTAAACTTGGGAGGGTCAAAGGAATGATTAAGAAGGCGGCGATGTTTGGTTACAATCGGTACGAGTTAAAGAAGAGTCTGTGTATGGGGGTTGCTGTGAAGGGGACTTTGTTTGCAGCGAGTGCTCTGTGGCTGTAATCTGTGTATTGGGAAAGGAGGAGCGGTTCCAGGATGAGCTCGATAGATGGGTATTGGGTACTCATAGGTTCATAGTTAATGAAGTAGTTAGGCTGAGACGGGATGTTCCAGCAGAGTGTTAGGTGCATAAGGTGTATAAGTACGAGACTCCGAGATTTAGGCCTAGATGGGTTGACATGACCCAGAGGTTGGCCAGGAAATATGTGCGGAAGAGGGTGAGTGGCGCGGGGGAGGGGGATAAATGGAGCAAGGACATTAAGAGATGGAGACTTGAGGGGTGGAGTCATGGGATGGCTGGCAAGTCTTCTTGTGGGTAGATGTAGAAGATTACATCTGGGGGATTAAAGGAAGGTTCACCTGTTCACAGCTATTAGGATATACAAAAATTTGTTTAACATATTTACAAACTTTATTGACTTTTATATTGTTGCATGTGTGTGTGTTACTATTTAATAGTCTATTTCCGATTCAAGATATTATCCTTGTTTTCTCAATTTATTTTTTCTCAGTTTATTGTATCTAAATCTTTATGTATGCATGTTATCATGAACTTTGTTGTACAGCCTGTACGGCACCGCAACGCTTTTGAAAAGTAAGTAAAGTAAATTAGGGCCATTTTGTTTGTTTGTATGATACACGTTAGCGAATATGTGGTGCTCTCTATGTGTGACTGGGCGAACTAGCAGTTGTACACTCAAAGCAAGCTGAGATTGAAGCTGCGGGTGAGAGGAACACAGCTTCAATCTCACATGGCCTTGTCTTTATCCAAGAATAATCCTGAACTCTGAACTTCGATTAAAGCAAATAGTTAATAAACAATAACTCACAAGTTTACCAAAGCAAACAATCAGCATTAAAGAATGGTCTTGTGAGAATACAAGATACACAAATCAGAGAATAAAGGAAAACACAACTGCCCCGACTGGGATTCGAACCTAGGACCAGTACAGGAGCAAGGCATTTGATAGCCTGGCATTTGATAGCTCATTGAGTGCCCGTTTTATCGCTATTATACAGCAGATGGCAACCCCCTCCCACACGCCTCTCCCCAAATGTACCCACAAATCTACCCCAAATCTACCCATCACAGTGCCGCTGAGATAACGCCAACACACTGAAAACACACGAATCTGACATGAAGGGGTGACGTAGGTAGGCGTGATACAAAAATGTTTGTTTACTTTTGAAGGATTACAATTGTATTTAGTTTATGATAGAGGTGCGCTTTGACTGGAAAGAGAACTAACAAGAATATGAAGTTGGCAACAAATATTGAATTTTCGGCCCCGAATTTAGGACTTCTTCACAATAAAAAAGTTAAAATGTTAAAAAAGGTGGGAGCTGCCACAAATTGTGGACATCATAGATGCCATACTGGATGATTTTCCAACATGGTGGTTGTCCAAGTCCACAATTAGCAGCAGCTCCCACTTTTTTTTTAGTGTTTTAACATTTTTATTTTGAAGAATTTCCAAATACCCAGCCGAAAACTAGTATTTGTTGTCAAATTCGTGTTCTTGTGAGTTTTCTTGCCAGTCAGATGGTCCTCTATCATAAACTACTGCTGCAATTAATCAGATTAATTTTTCAAGACCAATTGTATTTAGTCTATGCTTCGCCAAAAGAGCATTTATTAACAGTACCTTCCTAAAGCACCGAACAAAACGCACCACTGTTGGTGACAGTTCAGCTCATTCCCTGCTATACAGTTCAGCTCATTCCCTGCTATAGTCGTGTTGATGTGGCTTGCTTACGTCAACCATCGTTAGCGATTAGTCTGTGTCCGGTACCTTGCGCATGCTCAAAAGTTCCACCACTGGCAAACACCCGCAACCACCTTCCCGAGATGGTTTGCAATTTGGCATTGCTCGCGCCTGGTCACATCCGTTAACCTGGCCTGGTCCAATCAAGTAGCCACGTCTGGTCACGTTAAAGGTATGATGTAATGAATGCTCTGCTGAGCTTGTTGATTTTGCTCAGCTGTAATTGCAGTTTCGGAAGGTACTAAACGGCTGACGCAACGTTACTGCGCATGCGCAACGTCAAGTTTGGAGCCAAACTGTCTCTAACACTGGTGCGTTCTGTTCGCTCGTTTAGGAAGGTACTGTAAAGTTCAACTTCGGCACTCTTTCTCCTTTCGGTACCTGGGGCAGCCACCCTCCCCCCCTTCTCCCCCGTCTTGCTCCGGCACTGCCTAGGACTTCCCGCTTATTACCCAGGCTACCCCATGCGGACTTTCTTCTTCGTTCATGTTGTGAAAGCTCAAATGGATCTCCACTTACAGCATGTAATATGTGGCCCTCGTATGACGTAACGATAGGGAAGAAGATAGGGGAAGCAACCCTCCCGCATCAGTGTGTCA
This sequence comes from Lithobius niger, assembly GCA_023313725.1. NCBI lineage: Eukaryota > Metazoa > Arthropoda > Chilopoda > Lithobiomorpha > Lithobiidae > Lithobius > Lithobius niger. Next base: position 43,790 of record JAHWFP010077950.1, read on the forward strand.
TAACATCTATCATGGACAGCACAGCAACTGGAAGAAAAATCAATAGTTCTACAAGAAATCGAACTGACATCTTACACACTTTTCACTCTGTTCCAAATGGAAACGTTAGACTACGGTTATAAACAGAATCGCATAAATGCATACACATTCATAGGACGTGGGAGTGTCCATACTGTAACTGTCGCTTCATATTCCATCCCTTGTCGCAAGGTCGTCTGGGTAAGGAGCTGTAGGTTTTGCTGCCCGGCTCCAAGCTGGAACAATGCTGGAAGCAATATCACCACAGCAACACTAACAGGCGTTAACTTCCTGCCTTGCACGAGAACTGGCATGGATTCGGGAGGTGTATTTTACCCCAGTCGGCCTTAGCTTGAACATACGAAACTCCATCCTTGCTTAAAGGTCGTTTCAATACAGCTGTTTGTCAGAAGGGGTCGCTTGGATCAACCCCAGCAGAATGATATGTTTGACACATATTTATTAGGTAAAAACTTGCACATCGTAATTTTAACGTAGATTAAGCGATCACTAATTCTGCAACTGTCCGTGTGGGGTCCCGATCCAGACCAAGAGATGGAAGATGGGGTAATATTTCAGGACACTCCAGCGTCAGGCACACCTTTACGCAACTCCTAGCTGGTATAAATGATACACTCTTGTAATACCCAGGAATACAGTGAAAGCCAGTGCGCGACCATGTAGACGAAAAAAAATTTATGTAGCCGGGAATCGAAACCAGGTCTTTCGATTACTTGTCGGCTACTTGGGACTACTACTCCTACCTTGGAACATGGAGTCGATGCTCTTGAGCTACCACTACATTATAAAAATAGCCATAAACTCCCCTTATAATGATGATGATGATGAAATGGGCTATCTTTGAAACGGGGAACAGCCTCACACGCCACTTAACCCAAAATTCCCTTCACCCCCAGCAGACACCTAACTGGTCTCCTCTCCCTCGCCCTCAAATCCCCCAACCTCCTAATCAAAAGTTTCCTCTCCCTCCCCACAGATCCCATAAGTCGAATACTTATCCTCTTCCCCACTTTCCACATCATCTCTCTGGTGTCCAGAGCTCCTCCCTGAGCTCTGAACAAAAGAATACATCCCCAATCCCCCAGGCCAGTTATTTTTGACAATTTTTACAGGCCAAATATTTTTAACATTTCACCAGAGGGCGTTAAGGTGAGTGTTAATGAACAAATACAAAAACGATTGTGAAAGATTTTATAATGGTAAATAGAAACTTCAAATTTGACATAAGAATTATTTTGATTTAAAAAAATGTTTTTCAATACAGGTTTCCAATATGTTTGAGCCTTGCTTCACTATATGACAGTCACCTGTTCAAAACAAAACACCATAGAAAGTAGGTGTTAATCAGATATTCATGTTTTCATCATTGAGATTCCGTGAACGATTCTAAATGATGAATGGAACTAAAACTAAATGGATCTCTCAGGAACCGAAAGTCAATAAGTTGATTTTTTTTATTTTTTTATTTTTACCAATACTATACTTTGTTCCATATTATGTTTTCAGAAAACTGACTGTATGACGCCACGTTTTCTTCCCATACGAGTGCAAAAATCCGTAATCATCCTATTCGTAAACTCTAACAGTAACTGTGGACAGTCTACAAGTGATTTCCACATGTTTTTGCACTTTTAGTGTAAGGAAACGAGTCGTCATCCAGTCAGTTTACTGAAACAAAATGTGGAACAAAGTATACCAGTGTTGTGATTTGTGGGTATTCAATCACATTTTTGAAAATATGCTTACTTTTTTCTCACTATTAAATTAGTTTGGTCGCCTCGAGGTAGAACGAAGCATTCTTATGGGACAGTGAACTCTCTCTTCATTTTGACGTTTCAGAAGCGGTCCGAGGGCTTCTATTATACTGAGTTCAGGAATCTTGTTGGATTTCAAATCCTTCACTCGAAATTCAGGAGTAAAGTTTAGATGTAACTTGGACCAGTCTTTAGCTGCCCTGGAACAATCTCGGGAGATATCTGCCAACTCGCTCGGTCATGATGCTGTCACTAGAGTTGCCAAGAAGAGTGTCTTTTGTGACAGACCGAAGTACAGAGGCAAATATCAGTGATTCATAGGGTGCACGAGATAGGTTGGAAAGCTCAAGAAGAAGGTTCCAGGCAGGGAAAAATTTTTGCACCCTCGGCCTTAGAATCCTGAAAGCTTGTATTAGTTTCGGAATAACGATGCTTTCCGTTAAGTCCTCCTTTCCAAGGCAAGATAGGACCGAATTTATCACTAACTGACAGCCTTTGATCGCTATTATCCAAACGCCTTTTGAAAAAGATGTTAAAAAAATTTAGACAGAGAGGATACCATTAGGTCGCATGGATATGCATTCTCCTATTGACACCAAACAAACAAGTTCCTCCATTTGGACTCAAACTTTAATTGTTGATGGTCTGTGACATTGAAGTAGTCGTTTGGTCACTGTAGCAGAGAGTCCCGAAGCAATGAGTGAATGACCTTTTCAGCATTTCCAGGCATGACAGTGCAGTGCAGAGAAGTTTTGGTGTACCATCTTGCCTCCGTGTTCTGAGAAAAGATCCGGCTGAGCTGGAAGTTGGTCCAATTTCTCCGTAGACAGTTCCATTAGATAGACAAACCAAGGAGTTGATGGCAAGACCCTATTTATGAGGATGAATGACCCCTTTGACGTTCAGATCTTCTGCAGAAGTTCGTGAAGGATGAAGAATGGCGGGAAGGTATAGGCCTCTATTCCGTCCCACGACAAACTGAGGCTGTTTGGTCATCTGGAAACGGTTATACAATATTCGGTAGTTAGCAGTTATTTTGCGTTGCAAAAAGGTCTCCGAAGGGTCCCCTCAATGCTGAAACAATGGTCTAGGGACTTCTGGGTTTAGACTCTATTCTGTTGTCGATACTGTCTAACCGTGAGAGCTCATCTGCCAGGATGTTTAAGTTCCCGGCTATGTGTCTTCGTTGAAGAACAATGTTTCCTGAATGTTTTTTGAATAAACACTTGATGATGACGTTGGTAGCATCTCTCGTCTCAAGTTACTCGCGTGTTATTGAATAAGTTGTTTCTATTAAGCGATACATTCATTCCTGACAAGGCTGTTGTTAAGTTTCAAGTTACATTTATTCAACTAAACAGTCGTGCTGACGGGACTGTATACGAGCTAACTTCAACAAGGGGCAGAAATGAGGGAAGGAAGATGCAGCATAGAGTTCCAAAGCAGCTAGGTTCTTATTAGCTTAGTTTTAGGTGGAAATGAACGAATACAAGTTTTTATGAGTAATATGGCATAATTAACCGAACTAACACCCTTCTGCTAGTCCAGATTGTCTTTGTCGGGCATTTGGCCATTGATACAGTGTTTTGAGGTGCCTAGACACGTTAGGGTTGGTCAGCAACTGAAACCGACGCCATTTTGGGGCTTGGTCATCTTGGGTCAAAGCCGCCATCTTGGATCGTGACGTCACTTCCGGTTGGTCATGTGACCTGTGACGTCACTTCCGTGCACGCCATGTACCCTTCTACACTACTACACCCGTCCATATTTTAACCTTCCCGATCCCGACGTCTCTGAGTCCTCTCATCTCGTATGAAACACTACGTCCTGTGGCAATGGAAGGGGTTAGTGTTTAGTTTAACTGCATCTACACTGGTTTTCACTGCAGTCCCGAGATGCTACGACGGCTGCTTGTTTATTTACTTCCATATACTGGTTGCAGTTTTGGGTAATTGCAAGCAGTATTAAGCATTTATTTAATTATCAACAGACAACTGAAAACTATGCACTTTGTTTCACTAACATCATCATAACATGACTTGAGTACTGTTCCAACCTTATCATAGACTTACCGGTCGATACCATCGACAGGTTGACCATTGCCTCCAAAGCCACAATAGTTTCCGTAGTCATTGAAGTCCAGTGCATTCTGTCCTGTTGTTGTCCGAACCATTCGGGCCATGTCTTCTAAAGACCGGGACAAACGACGAGACGAAACAGATAAACCTGGGGAAAATAAACAGTTATTATTGAAACACAATCATGACTACTTGGCAGCTTTGGAATTGTGGCGTTAATAAGTTAAGAAAATATGACAGTTATAAGCTGGTGAACCAGGTTAAATTTTCCTGGAAACCAGAGCCAGCCATCCAGCTATAGGCTGATCGAAACAAAAGAAGAATGGCATGATCCAATTTGTTTCAGTTTCTCCTTTCATTTTTGGTCACCTCTTCGGGAGAGAGGGGGGGGCCCGCCGGAGGAAGTGTGCACACAAAAACACAGACCGACCAAGGAGCAAACAGCACCAGAGGACAGAGTCGTACCTAGATCCAGATATGTCTGATGAAGTTTACAGACATATTTGAAAAAATAAAGTTTGACAAGGTTAGAGTGTTAAAAAATATATACTATATGCCCTTCAAGCTTAGAAACAAAATTTGCAAGATGGATTTTCAGCTTCTTGTGGGGTGTTGAGGATATCTTAAAACTTGTGTACTTGCAAGTTTGCTGGAGCCTATGGCCATTAAGTCTTTAAGTGTTTAATCTTATATAGCGGTATATCTATGCCTTGTTATTAGAGTCGATCAGACTCTTATGCGAACGGTTCGTCTGTCTGTCGGTCTGTCTGTCTGGGTGTCTGTCTGGGTGTTCGCACTGTAGCGTTTTAACGAATTATCGGATGTCTGTCACACAGTTTCTATGGCACATTTCTAGGTCTAAGTTCGAAAATGGATCGATTCCGCCGGGGGCTAGAAATAATCAAAGATTTTTGTTCGCAGCAAACGTGCGAGGTTCGGTATTTTTTCTTCAGCAGACTGACGTCATCCATCCACGACCAATTACTGGGAACTATGTAGCCTTCGTCAGCGGCGGACATCACCACCAACCGACCACTGACTGTCAACTTGATCAATTTTATTCTACAGACCACTGAAGTAGGCACTGATCTCAGTACGTACAAACTGGATAACAAAGTTATATAGTCTAATGCCAGGAAGCGCGAAATCAACTTAGGCTTGGGCTACTTGTTTGGACAATCTTTCATGACTTTACTGCGTAGTACTTTTTACGGGAGGGTGGGGGAAGGAGAAATATTTAAAACAACTTCTACTGTATGACATTTGTTTTGTTGTTGTTAAGGGAGGGGAGGGGGAATCAAATTCATAAAACTACTTTTGGGCAATGACTGTGCTATCTCGATATTTCATCCTCATTAGTCATGCGATATGGCAACGTGGCAGTCGGATAAATGAAATGTGCAAAACGCCGAGACTGAACGGTTTGGAGGTCTCCCGTATCATAAAACTGCCAAACGATGCTGCCAAATGATGCTGGATATTTTTAATGTTGATTCAGTTCACTAGTATTCTAATTAAACTTACAGTTTAAAATGAAACCGATTGAAGAATCGTAGTGGGCTCGTCTTTAATTGAGAGGTGCATGCCGCCATGGCACCCGACGCAGTTGATCAAAACATGTATGGGGGGATCGGGGGATTGAGGCAAAAAAGCTAGAAATGCAAGTGGCCACTGACTTTACGGTTGCATACGTCTCGTGGAACCGCGGCCACGAAATCATTAGGGTGTTAGGATTGTATTCTTAGGAGGGGTATCACACGTGTTAGACAATTAGTAGCCATACCGATCGCTGTATTCACAAGAGGAAACAAATCGACTCTCACTATAATTGGTTTAATCAGGTTTATTTCATTTCCGTTTAATCTGGAACCTTCTAGAACTTTTTCTCTTGTTACTTCGCGGTTGTCAAGGTTAACCGAATCGTATTTTAGCAACGGAGCCAGCATACAAAATCAGTCAGCCTTCGGGCCAGCCACTTTGCTGGTCCTCTTCGACCCCTGTTAGGTCAGCTGGTTAGGGGGATGTTTGGCTAGTTAGGCCTTTAGTAGACACATTTTGGTTAGGCCCTTTCAGCCTTAATGTTTCCCAAACTAAAGTAAGCCTTTTTTCCCTAAACCTAATACAAGCCTAAAGTTCCGTAACTTTAAACTTGGTTCAGTCTAATTTCTTACTCTCCCACTTAGTTATTTTCGTCACCACGTATGATTTTAGCACAGCTCGCAAACCGAAAAAAAGAAGTGAAAAAAGCTAGTGAATATACACAAACCGCATTCACTTTTTGATATTATCAAGGGATAAAAACAATCCTTATTCCCTGGAACTGGAGCTCAACATTCTATTACACGACACATGTAAAGAATCTCCAGTGTCCCAAAAAACATGCTGAAGCTTCTTTTACGCATATTAATGCGACGCTAATGGCTTACATGTCTTTTCAAATATCTGTTACTTTAGAGCTTTACGTTTTTTAAGGCTTACATCCTTGCCACGCTTAAGCGTTTTTTAATACTAACATCTATTATTTTTTTCTTGTTCCAGCAGTTTTGAGCTACAAAAATTGTAAATCGGTTCTTTGGTTCGATCTCTAGGTAAGAGCAAAATTTCCCCAACAAGAAGAACAACAACAATTCTAGTTCTTCATGACTACGTTTTAAGCTTTAAAACTTGAGCATCTGTTCATTGGTTCGACCTCCAGGTGTAGTACAGCTGTTACGAGCCAGAATTTGGACTAATCATGCACATCGAGCTAAAAGCCATGAAATTTAGTACACAAGTCAATTCTTAGCTTATAAATTGAGCTAGCTATGGAACCCCTCAAGATATCCCCCCACCACACTCACCTGTATGAGGTTATTAACCAACAAATTCTTGCTGATCGTACTAAAACATGAATTGGTACGCGAGTTATTCTTAGCAGTACAAATCAAACTAGAATTTGTTGGTCATCACCTCATGGAGAGGACACAGGCTTCGAGGCTTCATGGGGGGGTTCTGGGGACGGTACTACTATGAATGACTTTTATACCAGGTTTCATGCTTTTAGTTTGATCTGCAATAATTTGTTGGTCAAGCCTCAGGGAGGGGACTTGCCGGGGAGGGGGGGGGAGTGCCTTGGGGATATTTCATGGGGGATCCGTGGCTGGGTCAATGTGTACTGCTAAGAATGACTTGTGTGCCATAATTCAAGCTGTTAGCTCGATCTGCAATACATTTCTTGGTCAAGCATCAGAGAGGGGGCATGGGGGCCCTGGAAGGCCCTTTGAGGGATTTCAGGGGGGTTCCATGGCTGGTTAGATTTTTAATCCTGAAAATGAATTCTGTACCAAAGTTCATGCTTTTAGCTCGCTTTGCAAGAATTTGTTGGTCAAGCCTCAGGGGGACGGGGGGGGGGGGGGGATGACGTTCTTGGGATCCTTGGGGGTATTTCATGGGGAGTTCCACGATTGTTTCGATTTGTGCTGCTAACAATGACTTGTGTACAAAATTTCATGCTTCATTAGCTCGATCTGCAAGATTTTGTTTTAGTCAAACCTGACTGAGGGACATAGGAGGGCGCTGGGGCCCTTTAGGGGTATTTCGTGGGGGTTCCAAGACTGGTTCGATTTGTTGCTAAAAATGACTTGTGTACCAAATTCCAAGCTTTTAGCTGTATTTGCAAAAATTGTTATCAAGACTCACGGAAGGGGTACGGGAGGGGGGTGCTGGGGCCCTTGTGGGGTATATCATGGGGGGGGGGGGGCATGGCTGGTTCGATTTGTGCCGCAAAGAATGACTTGTGTTCCAAATTTCATATTTTTAGCTTGATCTGCAAGAATTTGTTGCACAAGTCTCAGGAAGGGGGCACAGGAAGTGCTAGGCGTGGGCGCTGGAGGCCCCCGGCCCCCCCCCCCGGGGGGGGGGAGGAGGTCCATGGCTGGTTAGGTTTGTACTGTTCAGAAAGACTTGTGTACCAAATTTCGTAATAGATATCCGTGAGATATAGGCAGTTTAACGGCGATATTTACTCGTTTGCGAGAAACGGATAGTCCCAATATCGAGGGGGTGGAAGGAAATCGCACGAGCGTGATAGCGCGAGTGAATTTCCCTTTACCCCCGAGATATTGGACTAGCCGTTTCGAGCAAACGAGCAAATATCACCATTAAACCGCTTATTTTCACGGATATGCGTTTTAATGGTAAGGTGTGAAGCTAACGTGTCGACTTATTTGAGATTTAAAAAAATTTTATTTGAAAATTTTATTTGTGAATCATAACGAATTTAAAACGTTTACATACGACGTATTTAAATTCCTGAACTGAAACTTCCGGGTTAAACTTCCTGTTTACGAAAGTCTTACGTACGGGAGGTCGTCCCGTTACCCAGTCCCAGTCACGACTATTGTGTTTAAGGTAAACAGTATTTTTTCTACTTTATTAGTTTAAATAAGATATAGAGTATAAAATCCGCTATTCGCTTGATTCTGGTAGGTTTTTAGGTGTATTTAGGTGTGTTTACAAAGTGTCAGTAGCTTAGTTTTCGTACCGTCGGAATGAAAGGTTGCCGGGTTGGACCATTCCTCCATGGGGGGGGGGGGGGGTTGCAAGCATGGTACGCGAGGTTTTTTTTTTCGTATTAGTACGAAAAATGTCGCAGGTTGTAAATGTGCCTGTTTATGCTGGTTGCAGTGGGGTGTACTGGTTGAATTTGTGTAATGTACAGTGGTTTTGCAAAGTCGGTCACAATCTGTGGTCGGTAATTATATGTCACAGATGGTGGAGCAGTGGTTGTGTAGACCCCGAAAAAAGTGTTAAGACTATCAAAAAAGTGTGGGTTATCAAAATTAACCCATTATCACGTGTGTGGGCTTTCAGATTAACCGTATATAACGGCTACACTTTTAGCGTTGGATGTGTTAGCGTGACGTCACCACCGTGCATTAAATGCTTTTAGCTGGATTTGTAAGAATTTGTGTACTCCACTTAATGATTTCTGCCCAGTGCCCTACAATAATAAATGCTCTTCATACGAAAATACTGCAGTCACACAAAATCGCTTTCAAAAGGTTGGTCGTTGTTAATACCTGCATTTAAGCTATAAAGTTGAAGATCGGTTCATTGGTTCTATCTCTAGTGAGAGCAAAGTTTCTGGCCCATTTGGCTTTCCGTCACAAGAATATTGTAGTTACATTAAAATAGCATGCGAAAGGCCCTAGGACTTGTCCTTACCTAGGTTTTAAGCTATAGAACTTGAAAATCGGTTCAGTGGTTCGATTTCCGGGCGCGGGCAAAGAGTCCCAACAACAACAACAAATGACCATACTGTGGACGCCGAACGGTTCGATTATTGTCATTAAAATTTGTAATGCAGTGAAATAGTTACGACACGACCTCAAATACCGCACGTTTCTTTTACTGGATGCGGTGTAGCGAAACAAGAGTACGGTGTGCGGTTTACTTCAAAGTTCATCCACAAAACGGGATTGCCTTAAAGTGTAATGCATAATATTGATGTTGCTCTTATATTCCATACTCGTGTTCCCCTAAATATCTCGACAGAAAAGAAACGCACGGACTGCCAGCTTGCCGCTCACAAATGGTTGAGCAGGTGTGAGTGCGACACCGCCATTACCGCTTTTGCCCATACTGAGGAGGGAGCATTAGCCCTAAACACAGTCCACCGTCTGAACAGTCGTGCCATCATAAGGAAAAACGGGGAAATAGCAAGTAGAGCCTAGGCTAATGCCTAGAAAATATTCTCAAATAAGGTACTCAAAAGCATGATTAGACGCGTCACCCAAGCGTTGCGCTGAACTTAAAGCACGAAGAACGAAAAACCTTAAATCGTAGCATTAAATGTATGCGAGATGCACAAAAACGTGATATCTTCTCATTATTAGATTTACCGGTGTTGCAGCGCTAAACGAGCATTATTTTACGGTAATGGTGACTATTCTTGAAGTCTTCGGACGATTTACTGCTACATCAATAGATCGTTTAACACATTTTTAATGAGAATTGAAAACGCTGTAGCGTATCATACAGTACAATACACACGTATACCTTGGTTGCTCTTCTGCTTGAAATTTACGAAATTTTAAAACCTCCGGAGGCTTTGTTTTGTCGTTGAGTGAAAAAAAATAGGTAAGTAGCATGAAGCCATTGTTGTTAAATTTTAATAATTTGGTGTCAATGCAGTGTTTTAAGTTTAAAATCCGCGTATCGCGTGTCACACCTACCTTTCACAGTTCAGTCCGCATGTTAGAGCAGTTCATTTTTGGGGTGTAAGTAGCGCGACTGGTGGCAGAATCGGTGGCTAACTGGACGACGCGTCGAATTTCTAACGTTAAGCCTTTACATCCAGGTACCATGGTTTGTTGAAGGAGACTCCGAAACGTCATCTATTGTCTATAGTTTGTTCCACATTAAGTTTTCAGAAAACTGACTGGATGACGACTCGTTTCCTAGCACTAAGAGTGCAAAAAAAAGGGGATATCACACTAGGAGACTCTACAAAGTTGCTGTTGGAGTTTACAAATGGGATGTTTACGGATTTTTTGCACTCGTAGTGGAAGAAAACGTGGCGTCATACAGTCAGTTTTCTGAAAACATAATGTGGAACAAAGTATAGTACCAGTACTGAAACCGTTACATCTTACATATTGTGACCGATAGGGCTAACATTGCCGCCAAGTCTTCCCATCTCCCACATTCTGCTGACGCTGTTTTAGTCTTCTGTACAGCCGTACCGGCTGAGAAGACTTCTATCGCAATGACTTAGTCCGTCCATCGCTTTTTCCAACTTCGCATCGGTACCAGATATTGACGACCATTGTTTACAACGTTAGATTCAGTGTGAGAACTTAGTTAAATTACATGGCAAATTAAAACAGTCGTTACTTCCTTATAGCTAACAGACTTCTTCGACGTAACTAAATTAAATAATAACATTTGATCGTCGAATTAAAATCCTAAGGCAACACTCAATAAAAACAAAAAGCTTCTTTTAAAATAGTCTTGTCGCATTGTTGCATGAATGAATAGGCTTACCGTCGAACCAAATTCTCCATTAGGCACATCTGCTACTTACGAAATTAAAACTGCATTTTTAAAATTAGGCCTAAAAAATGAAAATTAGGCCTAAAATCATGTTACCACGGCAACGTCAAGTTGCTACGAGACGCTGTTGGTGGCTTCATCAACAGCGTCTCTTTCGTCACTTCCCTACTACCACTGATCTATCTAGGTTGTAACACTGTAACTGTGTGCCTGAAGGCGCACCGTGATGGAAAAATTGAATAGGCTTACTACACAATCCATATTTCCGTTAGCTGCTACTTACGAAATTAAAACTGCTGGTTAAAATTAGGCCTAAAAGCTGACAATTACGCCTAAAATATAAAATAGGCCTAAAAGCTTAAACACATTTTTAACCGGCAATTGTGATGGCTACTGCTTTTAGATTAGTAATAGAGATAGCTGTTGTAGTGCATGCTAGAGGTGTGCACCTCAACATTGGAACTGTACAGAAGACCGGTGCTACTACGCAGTCGCTGTAGCTGCTTGTTTTAATGAGCCGTGCTAACTGTTTGGTTGTGATACCGACGTGTGACTGAATTAATCCAGGTAGCAGGTACGATTTTGGATTTTGGCAAATAATTTCTTTGCCGTTCTTATGTAAGACCCGCCATGAATGTTCCATGTTAAACCTCAGACTTTGAAACCCTATAGTTTCCCCCAGAATTGAATAGGGGTCGTGTCATAACTATTTCACCGCATTACAATTTTGAATGACAATAATCGAACCGTTTGGCCTCCACAGTCTGGCCATTTCTTGTTGTTGTTCGAGTCGTTGTTGTCAGGACTCTTTGCCGTCAACTGGAGATCAAACCAATGCAGGTATGAACAAGGCGTAGGCCTTTGACCGCTATTTTAATGTGATTACGATATGCTTGTTATTGTTGTTGTTCTTCTTCTTTGGGAAATTTTGCTCTCACTAGAGATCGAACCAATCAGCACATTTTCAATTTTGATAGCTTAAAATTTAGGTATTAACAAGGACCAGGGCCTTTTAAACGATACTTTTATGTGACTACAATACTCTTGTTGTTGTTGGGACTCTGCCCTCACCTATAGAGATCGCACTCGTAAATCGATTTTCAAGTTTTATAGCTTAAAAATATGTATAAACAAGGAAGGCATGGGGCCTTTTAAACGCTATTTTAATCTGACTGCAATATTCTTGTTGTTCTTCTTGTTGGGGAAATTATGCCCTAACCTAGTGATCGAACTAATGAACCGACTTTCAAATTTTATATCTTAAAACATATGTGTGAACATTGTTGTTGTTGTTGTTCTTGTTGGGGAAATTTTGCTCTAACCTAGGGATCGAATCAGTGAATCGATTTTAATCTTTTACAGCTTAACAACCTATACTATTTTAGGTTCTGGTTGGCCACTCGAAAATCTGTATTTTATGATCGTTTTCAATCGCCTGTCACGCGTATGCACTAATGTTGGCGGTGACTGGAACCTTGTACACGCATTGAGCGTCTGGCGTACATAATGTCTGCGACGTTAGGCCTAACCCTACCTTGGCTGTCGGTACGGTTTTTGCTACTGACAAGGTACGTCTTACCGTTCTCTGAGTACGTCAGTGGCAATGCCGTCCTCTTGAATTCGTTGTTTCAGCATCCGTGTTGAATACAGAGCCTTAATGTATTAGAAGACATTCCCAACAATCTTCCTAGCCTGTAAATTCAAACGTTTTTCACGTTGGGAAAGCGACGAAGCCAGCGACACGGTAGCCATATTGGTTCGTCTGCTCGAAGAGAAATTTTACCAGGCATGATCAATCCATTTTCCCAAAATACGCGCGAATGGCCAACCAGAAACTTAAATACTATAGGGGCGTCTGAACGCTATTTCAATGTGACTATAATATTCTTGTTGTTGTTGTTTTTTGAGGTAATTTTGCGCTCATCTAGGGATCGAACCAATGAACCGAATTTCAACTTTTATAGCTTAAGACATAGGTATGAACACGGTGTACGGCCTCTTGAACGTTATTTTAATGTGACTAGAATACTTTCCTTGTCGTTCTTGTTGGGGAAATGTTGCTTTCATATAATATATCGAACCAGTAAACCGATTTTCAACTTTTATAACTTAAAACATAGGTAAAAACGGCTAGGGGCGTTCGAACGCTATTTTAATGTGACTATAATATTCTTGTTGCTCGTTATTTTAATGTGAATACAATACTTTTTGTTGTTCTTCTTCATCTTGTTGGGGAGATTTTGCTTCCATGGGCCTCTGAATGGTTGGTTATATGTAACTGATTTATCTCAAAAAGTGTTCTTCTCAATTATCTCGTATCACTGTGATCTCATATCACTATTATCTCAAATTAAAATTCTAAGTTATTTAATTTACTTGAAATATCTCGAAACAAAAAATAACAAATATTAGTACTAAAAAAACACTTAAGTGTTTAAAATACGGCTATGTAAGCCTTAAAAAACTTAATGATAAAATAAAAAGTAATGTCAGCCATCAGCATCGCACTAATACCTGTAAAAGAAGCCCTAGCTTTGTAATCCTTAAAAAAACTTAATGCTCTAAAGGACCAGGTACA
>JAHWFP010077951.1:0-20111 GCA_023313725.1 Lithobius niger
TCAACCTGAGGATTGTTGCTTACTGTTGCAGAAATCCTTCATTATATTTTGCGACTACCTTGGTTTTCTTGTTTTTTTTTGGTAAAATCTAAAAATTATTATGATTTTCTCAGGCTTTACCTGGGAAAGAGGAAAGGTTAGAAAAAATAAGGAGAAAGCACCATCCGCATGCTGCCAGCGTCTCAGCACCACTAGCCTCATTGCATGGTCAATTTACCCGCTGACAAGCAACATAGCATATTTTCTTCAGCATTGTGGGAGTTAGATGAGATAATGCTTGTGCGTGATTCAAAGCCGTTAAATCACCAAGCCTAAGCTCATCAAGAATTCGAGTCACCTTAACCTGGTAACCCTAAGAGTGTTTATCAATTAAGGAAATAAACTGAACGAGTTAAAGAAATGTTCACCAAAATTTGGTCTTTTGGTGACATCCCCCTCCCCTTCACTGAAAGAGACTAAATTTAGTTGTAAATATCTACATCATTAAGATCGTATGCTGTACGTGTGTGTGTGTGTGTGTGTGTGTTTGTACCTCTGCTCCTCTTGAAGTAAGGCACCTACAACGATGGTGGTAGGAAAAAAAATGTAAGGTAATTAAATTACGTTTCAGTTAGGCCTATTTTCATCGCTGTAACTAGATATTATGACCCTCGTAATACGCGGCGAAAAAAACCTGAAAAAATAACGTCAACGTGTTTTTAACCCTCATAGTGCTTGTTCATGATGTCGTGGTTTGTTCACGCACGGGTTAAAATTCGTGACAAACAAACCGTCTTGAAGCTATTAGTTACGTACTGAGATGATCTGGAAAGGGATGCACGCAAGAAATAACCTAAAAGGACGACATATTTTGCAACACACCACATATATTGATCGTAAAATTGGTTTTGTATCATTGACTTGATGCCGGACAAATCAGACCCATTGATCTGGTTTTAAAGGGTGTCAAACATTCGTGTTTCCGAAACATGGAGATGCGTGGATTGAGCGAGCAAAGCGAGTGATTTCGACATAAACTAAACCTATTCAATGTGTATTTCGCTTTGCTCTCTTAATCTTTCATCTCTCACCTTCGTAGGGGATTACTTCTGGAGGAGAAGCCGTACAAACGTGCAAGCAAACAAATCGTATGCTTTGAATGATGTAGGTGAAATGCAGACGTGCTGAAGAATGTGCTGAACAAAGGGTTTCAAAGGGTTTCAAAGGGTATAACGAGCGAACGAACTGTGAGCAACAACTGCAATTAGTTTTCGTCGAAATAATCAGTACATCGATTTTTTGATGCTCTTGGAATCAAAGAAATTCCATGAAGCATGGATCGACGCCAATGGAGTGAGCGAAGCGTCATAAATGAATCCTACCACCCGAATGGTGGTTGTTCGTTTCGCCGAAAATTAAACCCTGCTTAAAAATTCGATGGCAGGGGAATTGCCAGTTCGTCGAATCCCGTTTCGTCGAATCAAAACACTCGCTAAATTTTAACACCAGAGAAGTTTAAGAAGCATTCGTACTTGGCAAGATTTTTTTATTGGTAGCGGTTTCTGATTTTATATGTTTAGCCGCAGCGAGAGCAGCAGCACGAGCGAGGCATGCAATTTAGGGGGGGGGGATGAATCGGCGAAATGGGAATTCACCTTCCGCCGAAAATTAGGACAGTAATTAAAACTCGGCGGAACGGGACTCGACGAAATGGGATTCGACACCGGCAAAACGGAGTTCGATACCGTCAAATTACTTCCACCGAATTTTGAATAAAACTAAAATTTACCGTAGTTATGGCGGGTTTACAATGTTTCAGAGATCATCAAATGAGATAATGTTATAATAAAATTGTTAATAAGTCAAACCACCGTATTTATCTCATTTTCGCCATTCTATTAAACGTGAAGGCCTCTTGTGGTATCTCAAAGGCATGATGCCCAGGGTAACGATAATTTGTTTTGTTAGAAAGTAATGCTTAAAAAAAAATTCCGCACCCAGGCTATTTAGAATTACAATTTTTTTTAAATTACTGACCTCTATCATCTACCGCCCAATTGTAAGCCTTCCTGATATACATGACTGTCTCTGTAGAAACTGAAAAACTGATTCCTTGCAAAGTCATTCGCAGCGGCAATGATCGTTTTTAAAAGGTGATGCTAGAACAAAATGAATGCTAGGTCCTTCCTTTCCTTCAGGGTAAAGACGTTTTCCCCCCAAGCCTCCCCAATGACTAAATGACTAAACAACTTCTCTCGGGGGGGGTTTGGTTAAATATTTAAATATTTTTTGGTTAAATATTTCAATTCTACATAATTTTTTCGCCCTAGGTTAATTCTGGGCCCCCTTGCCTCCTTTGTAGTGGCACTGAGCCCATTCTGTTTGCGTCGTACACAGGGATTCTTTTTTTTTTGGCAGGGGGGGAAGGTGGGGGCGGGGGGGGGGAGTGAAAAAACAAGTGGAATTAAAAACTGAGTCCGACAATTCAGGTAAGAGGTCTACGGGGAGGAGGGGTTGATGTAATGCCCTTGGAGCCCTTAAAGCAATTTATTTTCGTTAATTTTATTGCCTTAAACCGTTAAAAAAAAGCCAATTTTCTAAGTTTTTCAACTGCAGTAAATCCTTATTTTTCATTTACCAAATATTATGAGGCCTGGGGGGGGGGGGGCCCGCCCTCCCCCCCCCCCCCCCCCCCCCCCCCCGATGCACCACTGCATTCTTTGGACAACAGTGCACCGAAGGAAAAGGATACAAAAAAAAGCTAAAAACTATTTTTTCGAATTCTAGTCAGTCCAATAGAATTGAACCCAGCCTACACTATTGGTGTCTACAAATCGAATTGGTGATCGTGTTTATATTTAGTTTACTTTCTTTTTTTTTCAAACTTTTGCTCAATCAAGTAGTTTCAAGTTCAACAGCCGGTCTGACTGAGAAGTGTGGCATGTCTTGTGTCTTCTAATTAATTGCTGACGACTAGACATCCAAGAGTAATCGGGAGCAGAAAGGGTTGAGCTGTAGGGGACAACAACCTCGAACCCAGGCAGCGACCTTTAGAGAACCAAACGCATGCGCAAACAGCACACACATACTCTCGCTTTCGCTGTCAAGGCAAACGAAACCGAATTGTAAACAAGTTCATGATCATCAGCATGAAACAGTACGTGAGAGCATGGAGAAAGCAGGGAATTCTTTGCATTCGCAGTTTTCCGGTTGTCTAAATGGAATATTTCATTACACTTTTTTTTTTGCAGGCCAAAGAAAATCAATGTTTATATTTTCATCGTATTATTACTAAGGAATAAAATAAACGTCCGTAACGGGAAAGAACGTGTATGTTTCCCACATTACAAATACATACACAAAATACACGCGTATAGAGCAGTGACACGACGTAGTATTATTGTGTATAACTCTATGCTGGAACCTTGATGGGTTAACTGCAAGGGGCACTGCGGACAGAAACAGAAGGGTATCATACTAAAGCCGATGCTGTGAAGAGTGATTTCTTAGACCTAAAACGCGCGATTTTTGTTGTTGGAGAAAACAACGTTATTTTAAGCCTAAGAAATCCGCTCTTCCGTTGTTTTTCCCTCCATTTTTATGTAGTGCACCTTGTAGTTATGCCCTCGAAAACCCATACTGGTGCCAATATGGCGGCAAATGTCACTGCTCTATAGCCACTCAAACGAAAGAGAATTAAAATGTAAATCCACTAACCAAAGACAAAACATAGCTCAAATAACAAAACGACTGTATAAAACAAAAATTAAACACACTCACACAACTCTCACAGACATTAGGCCAATTCAAATACAAATTGCGTTCATTTTGTAATATTACCAGGGAATAAAAACAATCCTTGTTCCGTGGAATTGGAGTTCAAATTATACTTACTTTTCGACTTACCTGGACTTCGTTGTTATTTGTGTGCTTTCACAGCTGTGAGTTCCAGAAGGATACGAGCTCTAATGCTTTTTTTTCTAAACCGCGAAGCCGTTTTTTGTTCAGTTAATCTTACACTATAAGTCAAAGTTTCAGAGATGAAACGAGGAGTAAACAATTTATTGTGTCGAGCTAGTCATTGTTGTAAGCCAAAAGTGAGAGCCGAAGCATAACGGATGGAGTCGACAATTGAAAAATAGATTTTCCGTAAAAATCTAATATTATCGCAAAGGACAACTGTTAGCTTGAAGGGAAACTATAGAAAAAACATAAAAATAATTAATTCTAATTCTCGTTTCCTATTTTCTGGCACAAACGACAGATAAAAATTAATTAAAAAATACAAGTTGTTAGTTTCCCAAGGAAAAGAGGCAGGCCTAAAAAATGTAACTGTTGTTTAACAATGTACAACACAATATTTACAGTGTACGGCAATACAATTATAGAATATAAATATATACAATACACTATATCCAATTCAATTACTACACAACATAAAAGATGTAAAAAAAAAAAGTCATGGAGCCTCGTAAAGTAGAAGTAAAAAAAATTCCACGTTCGAGAAAATTTGAGTTTACGCGAATTTCAATTTTATATTTTTTTTGTTGTTGAGAATACTAGGGTGCTAACAAGACTTTTTTTTCATACTAATTGACGGAATTTCCTTTTCTTGATATTTCACATAAAAACTTTTCACACGGCGACAAAAACGACAGTCTTTCAGGAAATTAAAAAGGACTTTTCTTTAGCCGAACGTATAAACACTCACATCTTACTCACGATTTAAAATTCGTAATTTCTTGTGGCACTTTCTCCTCCGTCAACACCCTCTCCCATCCCCACCCCAATAAGATAGCCTATTCAACCCACTTAATTTAGTACCTCCGACAGGAAGCAAGGGGTGGGGTGGGGTTAGGGTGGTTGGGAGGTGGGGGCCGAGAATAAGACTTGATTACACGTTAAACCAAACACGCAACACACAGCACATCACGGGTTGTAGGATCTATTGTGAATAGGCAGGCAGTTTTGGTGAAGAATTTGTTGGAGCGGCCAATTTCAAAAGAACTACTTAATGTGCATTTAATGGAAGCGCTAATGTATGTTTGCATGCTGAAAATCGCTGTCCACACACCACCTTAAAAGCCCTCCCCTTTTTTATTCTGATTTTTTTTTCCTGCATCGTACGGATAGAGACAGGAAAGGAGGGGGGATGGGCGAGGAGATGGCTTACCAAGATAATTCTACCGTATGTTCCGCCAATCGTTCAAAACCGCGACCCCATGCGGCCATTTTAACCGTTTTTACTAGAGTAGGCTTTTACGTCATAGATATGTCCGAAATATTTTCCTTGCGGGCGCATCCAGAGGGGCGAAAAGGGGGGCATCTGCCCCTTCTAAGAGCAATTACAAATACCTCTATTTATTTTTCTACTAACATCAGAAAGCTTCTCTTTTTCGCTCCAAGTAGGGTGACGTTGGGTTAGATTAAAATGGTCTCAACAACCAAAATTGGTCTTCGGGCCTAAAATGTTCTCTCATCCGCCTTTCCCTCCGCCCCCCCCCCCCCGCCTCAAGTGTAAAAAATTATTTACATCGAAGCTGAACAAGTAAAGAATTTTCTGTCATTAAGAAAATTTCTCAAATTATCTTCTTAAAAGCATGAAAAAATCCGAAATTGTTAAAAATGCGTTAGCTTTCGGACCCATTTTCTTATTTGTTTTCTCCCCCCTCCCTACAAAATTTCTGGATGGGCCACTGATTAGTATATCAAGGGGGTTATTGGCAACTAGTGTTTAATTAAAGAACTTAAAGTGAGAGTACTTAAAGTGAGAGTAAGGCACTTTGTTTCTTGAGCCAAGGTTGACTGAAGTAGACATTGCGAGTCTTACCTCTCGACTCCACGCCATTCTAAATATACACAGATGCAAACCTATTTCGGCTGCCTATTGGACTTAAATGTCAGACTACTTGCGCGGGAATGTCAAATAAGCTTGAAAGCTAACACATTTTTAACCGGCAATTCTGATGGTTAGTGCTTTTAGATTATATAATAGAGATAGCACTGTTGCAATTCGTGATAGAGGTGTGCGCCTCACCATTGGTAGTGGCAAAACTGTACGGAAGGCCGGTTGCGAACTTTGGAACTTTGAGAACCAAATGTCGGAAGTGTATTAGCGGGGTGAGTTTCAGCCGTTGGGTCAAAGTTGGACTTCAATTCCTTCGCAGGCAGTCTGACATTTAGGTCCAAAAACCAACGGAAATAGGTTTACATCTGTATTTATTTACTTAAATTTAATCGAGCCGATTTGGTTTTTCGTCCTATTTATTCCACGCCAGTCTCACACGTGCCAGGAAGTTAACAGTCTGTTAGCGTTGCTTTGGTGGAATACAAATTTGGCGATGTAACTTAACAGGCCTGGAGCCAGAAACAGAAATCCGCTGCTTCTTTCCCAAACTGTCTTGTGCAAACGGTGAAATACATCGCGGTAGTTGCAACGTGGATACTGCCACGTCTTACCGACCTGAATGCATTTATAAGCTCTTGCGGGAAGGGATAAGTTAGGATGGGGCAAGGGGTAATCGTCTAACTGGAAAATCGCATAGTTGAAAGAACGTATATAGTATAACAGTATAAAGGAAAATCGTCTAACACGAAATTCGTATAATGGAAAATCGTCTAATGTGCCAGCCTCGCTCGCGCTACCACGCTCGCTGCGGAAGTATTTATCACATCAGAAACCGCAGGTATATATTATTGTGCAGTTAGACGTTTATCCATTATACGATGTTCCGTTTAGATTATTTTCCAGATTTTTTATTTAGGCAGATATTAGACAATTATCCCATTAGACGATTTTCCAGTTAAGCCGTCTCCAGACAGAAGCAAATATCGTGCGACGCGATGCGTTACTACGTCCGTATAAGGTCAATATTGCTGCAAACGTATGGTTGGTGTTACGCTAAGGACTAATATTGACGTCTTTGATACACCATCTTGCGTAGCCGTGCAGCCGCGAGCTGCCAGTCTGTTTAGGGCTGCGCGGTAAAAAATGCTGCAATCATACGGTTATCGGTCGATTTTGACGTCTTTCTTAAGCCCTAACCAGACTGGCTGCTCGCGGCTGCACGCCGACGTAGTATGGTGTAAAAAAGACTTCAATATTCGTCCTTAACGCAACACCAACCATACGATTACTGCAATATTGACCTTGTAGGCACGTAGTTACGCACAGCTTCGCACGAAATTTTCTTCTGTCTGGAGAGGCCTTTAGGCCCTAACCAGATTGACTGGTCGCGGCTGCGCGGCAACGCAGTATGGTGTAAAAAATATTTCAATATTGGTCCTTAAACGCAACACTAACCAGACGACTGCAGCAATTTTGACCTTGTAGGCACGAAATTTTCTTGTCTGGAGAGGGCTTTATACCATCCCGCGTCGTGATGCAGCCGCGAGCAGCCATTCTGGTTAGCGCTTAAAGCCCTCTCAAGACAGAAGAAAATTTCGTGTGAAGCCATGCGATACTACGTGCCTACAAGGTCAACATTATAGTGCAATCGCCTGGTTGGTGCTGTATTTTGGAACGATTTTGACGTTTTTGGTATATCATCCTGCGGCGCCGTGCAGCCGCAAGCACCCAGTTTAGTTGGGGCTTTAGTCTTTCGTCCGACGCCCCGTTCGAATCTGTGGTGTTCGCCACTGCGTATACCCAGTAGGTTGGGGGCGCACCAACTCGCCTTACCTGTTTGCATCGTTTAGCATGACGTATGAGTGTGTGACGTCACGCTCTTGCGGTAACAAAAAGAGCAGGACGCGTTTGTCCAATCCCTCTCTTATGACCAACCTACACTATAGTGTGGGTTCCTTATTTATCCGTTGGCATAAAAAAGGAACCCACACGCGTGGGTTAGCGGATTCTTTATTTTTTTTTCCAACAAAAAGGAACACAAGGCACTGTTTTACCGGTTTTGGAGTTCTAGGTGCACTGGTTAGCTGGGGACACAGTGCGCAATTAGGGGTGGTGCAAAGGCTGCAAGGCACCGTGGGCCCATGAGGCAGGGGGCCCAAAATTCACCAGCTGGGGGCCAAAATAAAATTCACTACGTTTTGGTTGGGGTTGGTAGTTACTGTGCCCTTAAATTTGTTTACTTGTTGAGGAGGGGGCCGACATATAGTCCTTGCACCCCACCTTGGAAAAAGCTATAGCTGCGGCACTGCGGGGACAGTGTTGGACTAGGCTTATTTTGTTCAACAGCATGGTTGCGCAAGTTCTTGCCTTTAAGCGTGTAGAAAAGCTGGAAAAAGCCGGGAACCACAATTGAATTGTGCGTGCGGTCATTGCTATTTGTGCTACGCTACTAGTGAAAGTGCCATCGTATTAAAGGTTCCGGTTCACCATTTTGATAGCGTTCACCATATTCTAAACTCACCTTCCACGTTTCAGATTCTCCGTCATCCAATAGGCTGATGTGGGTCACGTGATTTCGTTTTAGTTATGAAAATTCTAGGCGCTGCTGCTAAGTGTTGTTCCTTTTTTTAAAATTTGCCGCTATTTTCTTTATATTGCTCGAAGATTCTGACGGTGCTGCATTTAGCAGTAGAAAAGGTGAAAAGGCGCCTTTTAATCTGAAAGCTATTCATTCTTCACTACGAGCTTAAAATGATACTAGTTTAATCAAACCTTGTACAAATTCAAAACTATTATATTTACGTTAATGAAGCTATGTTATTGGCATAGGTTTAAGCAAAACACTCTATTGTGGAGTTTTGATAATACAGATTAATGAAAATGTATTGCTATTAAATTCTATTAAGTTAATGACAACCTGTGCAATAAAGATTTATGGAAATCTGTTTTTATTAATTACTTTGGTAATGTGAAACCTACGGTTGTATAATGCTGAATTTATTTAAAAACTAGTATTTGTTGGATTAAAGGTAAGTTACGGGATTAAACTTAAATTTACCGAGTTATTAAGAACTAAGGGTAATTTTGCATTATTTTGAAATTTAAGATAGTATACTTCTAAATAATTTAAAATTTTTCCACTGCACTGTATGAGTGAACTATTTTCTGACTGCATGCTAGAGTAGCCTACAGCATGTAAGTATGTTAAAACACTGGCGCCATATGTAATTAGACCTATATTTATGTGATTAGGTCTTTTATTAAGTAATTCCGTCTATAATTGTGTGATTAGGTCTATACTTGCACAATTAGGCCCATATTTTCGTGATTAGACCTATATTTGAATAATTATGCCTATAATTGTGTGATTAGGCCTTTACTTGAGTAATTAGGCCTATGATAGTGTGATTAGGCCTATAGTTGAGTCATTAGGTCTATAATTGTGATTAGGCCTATATTTGAGTAATTAGGCCTATAAGTGATTAGGCCTATATTTGAGTAATAAGGCTTATATTTGAGTAATTCGGCCTATAATTGTGTGATTAGGCCTATATTTGAGTAATTAGGCCTATAATTGTGTGAGTAGGCCTATATTTGAGTAATTAGGCGTATAATTTGCAAAAGCGAATATTTACTAAGCAATTGTCAGATACGTATTATAAGGGGGAAATTGATGCTTGATGGCGCGTCGACAGCTAGCTCATTAGCGCCAACCTCAGTCACAGTGCAATCGTAATATTGTAAGGGCCACAAGCAACTATATAGTACTGCAGGAAAAATCTCTCTTTTTTTTTTTTTTACTTGTTCCTGACAAGGCTTTGGCGAATTTTAGTTTTGTTATGTATAACTGACGAATATTACTTTGCTTGATAAGGGGAGTGACATATTTCCGAAACGTCACTTTTCTCTGTTTTGCATGTTGAAGCTTTTGGCTGTATTTTAACGGAAACTGAAGCGTTTTTCTTTAACTTTATAATCGCTGACCCAAAGTTAATAATTCACCACCGAAGCTTGCAAAGTCGTTCATCAGAAGCCGAATTTGCTGAAGTGGGTATGATGAAAGGAATAGGTGTTTAAATGGGAGGGGGGTGACATAAACAGCCGTTTAACAAAGTATACGACCTACCCCAGCTGATCTAAACAAGATTAACGCATACCCACACACACACAAACAAGCACGACTTAGCCTCCAACCTGCGTGAAAAGGCTGCGGCGTTTTACTTGAAGCAGAAGAAACAAAAAAAGTAGGGCTTATTTAATAACCCATTCCTTCCTGTAATTCTGTAGGTTTTATGACTCCATACTTCATCCAGCTTGTCACATTGAATGTGCTTTCAAATTGCAGGATGGGGAGCCAATTGTGACATAAACAATCTTAAAACCAGACTCGTAGGCTGCAGCCACCCGTTTTTTTTTGCCTAACACGTTTTCATTTTTTTTTAAACTCATAAAATAAATTTACTGTTCTCATTTGTTACATATCGTTGGCACGCACAATATTTTTATTTTATTTTAAATATTTTATTTTATTTTTTTATGTGTGTAACTTTTACGATTGTTTGTAATTAAAGTAAGCGAGCGAGCGGCTTCAGGCTTCTAGTCCCAAAGAACGCGTCTCGCGAACACCGAAAAACTTGAATACTAAGTAGTAACAATAATAATAAGTTCCGGCGCTTGTGGTTACGGTCTTGTAAAAGCCCCAGGCTAGGTCATCTCACGTTTCCATACTACGACGCTTTTAATGGTATTTAAAAAAAAGAAAAAAAAAGTTACTGAAGTTTATACGATCAGGTGGAAGTAAACATCTTCGTTTTTTCGTGGGTGGTGTTCGGTCACCAGCTGTGCGGTTAAAATACCGATGAATTTCAAATTTGGCAGGCTAATTTTTTAGAAATATATTTCAAGTTATCTCACACGATTTATTTTTACAAAAAAATAAATAAATAAATAAATAAAACAAAAGAGTTATAAAAAATTGCAACGCGTATTTCGAATGCCATTTTCGGAGATTATAGCACGCACAGTACTTTGGCGGTATTTAACTACTGTAATTATTTCAAACTCTCATGGTGAATCTCCACAAATAACGAAACCAAGACAATGAATAAATACTAACGCTGCACCGATACCGATACTAGATTTGTTCGGGTACCGATATTCGTGGTACTGGATCGGTATCGGCAACTTTCCCAGAAACATCAAGAACTCCGGAACCGTTTGAGATAACAACACGCGGTTTGTGGCGTTTTGCTCAGGATATCACTGAGCATTTACCTAGCTATCCTTTTCATTATTGGTTACCATTTTTACATTTTTTATTTCGATCATTATTGGACTTTTGAAGAAAACTAATTGACAAAAGAATTTGGCTTGACATTTTGTATACCCGTATCATTATCGGTACCGGCAAAATGTTTAAAACTGAATTGCATTACCGGTATCGTATCGCTTAAGTTTTCGATACAGCTTTAATAAATATATAATTTCAATAAACACATGAAGTTGAACAGAACTTGTCTGTGCTGTGCGAGTAATCAAAATAAAAGCCAACATCCCGGCATATAGAATAATTGATATATAAATAAAAAAAAAATTAAAAAAAAACTGTAATGCTTCATGCACGTCGCTTCAACGCCGGTTCAAGCACTATAAGCAACACGCCAGAATTAAGTACCATCGTCGATGGTGTCAGCATCAAAAGCGAAGATGGCATTCGAACTGTAGGACACATGAACTGAGTGGATTAAAACCGTAATCAGAGAGACTGTCTAGTACCAAAACCCCTAATGAGCTAATTTTATGGTTAGTCTTGATTAGTATGTACGGCTAAACAGATCGAACAGCTATGCTTATGAATAAACTTTCTATCTGCATGTATGTACATTATTGACCAATCTTATCGGCAAACAGCTAGAGGACGTACTGACTTTCATTAACTATCTTGAAATTGTAAATTCTCATTATTCATCTATTAAGGAAACCAAATATTAAAATTAACATCCTTTTCCAGCCCACATTTTATTATCATGGAATGTTTCGTGCTGTTGCACACAGGTCAGGAAAGGACCCTGGAAGGTCACTGATATCCAGCCTGGAAGTCGTAAAGTAAAACTCATTGAAATGTATGAAACAGGTGGAGTGAAAGTTAAAAATGTGGAGTCAAAGTTATTAAACGCCTCTACTTTTTTTTAATTCTACATTTTCAACACTAAAAAAGTATTTTTAATACGCCACATTAAAAGTTGGAAAATGTAAACTTGTCAGGTTCGCTTTTGATGCTGCTACAATCAGTGGTGGTGCACAATGCTTCCGCTCCGGCCGGCAGTAAAATGTGTTATGTGTTGTGTATGTGTGTGATGTGTTTTTTGTACGCCTAGATTAAAAAGCTTACTAAAGAACCTTAGCATTGCAAATCGTCACCTAAATTGCAAAACCACTTAAGTGACATTTTTCAAATTTTACAGGAGTAGCATAAACACTTTTTCACTTATGGGGTTTTGCACTAACAAAACAGTCACAAGTGGAAATGCAAAACCTCGTAACTAAAAAATATGGTTTAACTGCTCTTCTTCACGCAAAATTAAATGCTTTTGGGAATAAACTTTAGACAGAGGCATGGTTTAAACAATTAAAGTAATTCAAAGGCTTTAAATTGAATTTCCTTGAGCAACAAAGAGAATTATTTAGAGAACCATCTCCATGTGCATTGGAGGCAGAATTTGCTGCTACGAGGTTTTGAATGTCAAATTATTGGGCAATCATTTACGAAATTTTAACACGTGACCATTTAGGAGTCTCCTGATTGGTTGATTGATACAAAGTTTTGCAGGTACAGCGGAAGACACCTAGAGCCACATTTTGACTCCATAAAACAAAAATCGTGAAAAAATGCAGTTGTGTTTTTTTTAAATAAAGAAGAAATCTACAGGGTAAAGGGTAAACGACGCAAGCAGTCTGCATTAAAGACTGGCCTTGTGAGGAAGCACAATATTAAAGTTTGTGACCTCTAGGTCAACACTGAGAAAGATTGAACAGTTACTTGATTCAGCTGGAGCCTGTAGCCAGTACCCGCTCAGGTGGCGCAGTGGTTAGCGTGCCCGGCTAGTAAACGGGAAGTCCAGGGATCATCCTTCAACTTTAAAATTTTGAACAGCTACTGAACTACACAATAATTAACGTCGTGTAAGTGTCCACCCGCTTTGATAATCGTTGTTTTTGTCGCCAAAGTGTCCGTCGTCTATGCGTCCGCGAATTGACAATTTTCGGTTGAATTATTCTCTCAATTTTTTTTTCAATTTTCTCTCCAATCGCTGAGAATCTGTAGCATGTAACTGGATCGCTATCAAAGGCCCCCGCCGGCCGTTCAATTTTCATGGGGTTACTTGCCCTGCATACATCCATAAATTAAGCCTAAGAGTTTTGTGCGCGGTAGGTTGAGCGTCGTTGGTGATTTTTTATTTTTTTTTTATTTTCTTAAATATTTTTTTAAACATCCTTTCTCGGGACGTGGTTTCCCTGTTGGGAAAGTTTAAATCCGAATTTATTCAGACAGTTCAAGGTTAAATAAAAAGTGGTTTCACGTTTAAGGGTTGGGGATCCGGGGGGGGGGGGTGGTGACGATTGCCGAATTCGTTCAGTATCTATCTAACGAGAAAGAGTTGAATGAGCTAGATACGAATCATTTGTCAAACGTAGCGACAAAGTCTTGGGAAGGGAAAGACAAAAAAAAAAAAAAACGGAGCTCAAGTTCATGGATCAGTAATGACCTCATTTAGTGGATTTTTCGGAATCGTTTGGGCGTTACGTCCAGTTCCGGGAGCGCTTCGCTACTCCACATTTCACACGCGCCAACTTTCCCTAACAATTTATTCTTTGAAGCAAGAAGGGACATCATCAGGGTTCGTGCACACGCCTTTTAACTCAAAAACTTGAGGATTTTCTCCAAGATTTTCTAGGATTTTTCCCGGGCATGTCATTCAAGCACCACCGCAAACGAACAATTACCCACTGACATCCAGTCAACGATTCTTGGTGAGTATTCGTAAAAACAGCGGTAAAAACATAAAGATGCTTACAGGACCGTAGCCAGAATTTTATTTTGCCAAAGCGGAAAACCAACCTTCCCACGTATTCTATAAAGAACAAGGTTTCCAACAAAATTCTGAAATAATTTCCATGAGATTTTCACATTTTTCCAGAGCAGTTGAGGTCAATTTCCAGACTACTTACCAAAATTTAGAAAGGAAACTTTTTCACACATTTTTAAAGTTTTACTTGTTTACAGGGCTCGTACAGTGCAAAACAGTAGCCTGATTTATTAATGAACTTTTAGCTATCAATACTTATACTTCTGTATTGACAGCTAAAAAGTTCATTAATAAATCATGCTACTGTATTGCACTGTACCAGCCCTGTAAACAAGTAAAACTGTAAAAATGTGTTAAAAAGTTTCCTTTCTAAATTTTGGTAAGTAATCTGGAAATTCACCTCAACTACTCTGGAAAATCTGGAAATCTCATGGAAATTATTTCAGAATTTTGTTGGAAACCTTATTCCAACACAGCACTCAGCACTTACAGCGGCCGCTGTGGATAAAAAATTGAAAACTTGGGTGATATCTGTGAAAAGTTCTGCGTGTTATCTATTCTGGTAAATAGCTAATTTTTATGTCTAATAAATAGATCAGGGTTCCCGCCAATCTGGGAACTTGGAAAACTTAAGAAATTTAAGTTAAGTTAAGGGCTGAGAGGGTCCAAAACTTCATGACTCCCCCTTTCCTCCGGCGTCCCCGGCGATAAATAATTACCGGGCTCTTAGGGTAAATTTTGCCCTCATTTCGTGGCCTTTGGGTCGCTTCTGTCCTTTACTATCTTATGAACTCTTATCGTGTAATTTTCGACCTTCGCAGTTCGAAATTGTTTTAAATTTTTAACAAGTTTGATTTGGGAAAATGTAATTGTTTCTGCATTAATACAAATTCTAATTTAGTGGCGATAGGTAAACAGAAAAAGGACAACAGAAAATCAAACAGCTGATTCAATTTTTTTCAACTCTGTTTCTGAGTTTGCCAACTGTACTCATCAGTTTTGAAGTACGGCTTTAGTTCTCTTTCTGTTTTAACTAAAACCAAGGCACTGATGGGCTGGCAGACGAACTAGTAAGTCAAATAGGCAACTCTGCATTAATTTTTGACAATTTATTCGATATCACAATTTCAGACGGCGATAACTTGACGGAAGTCCTTTTAAGTTTTGTTTTATGCTGCGTTTGTTGATGTTTCTGCATTACCTAAGAAATGTTTTAAATCCTGACAGTAATGTTGCGTTTTGGTATATTAATATATCAGTAATTTTCTACCATCCTAAAATACCAGTTACGAGTTGCTCACGCTGAACTATCTAACAGAAGAAGAACTATAAGAAGTAAAATAGCCAACTCAATTTTTAGTTTTGCGAACCGTGTACGATTTTCGCCAAGATAACTGTTAACGACTTCAAACTTGGTGGGATACAGTTTTGTGCATTTTTTGTTTTTATTTTCTGCATTATCTATGATACTTTTAAGCCATGGTGGTGACATAGCAAACAAAACGGCCAAGTAAATTTCGCCAACTACGCATATTTTCGCGAAGCATCTTTTTCCCCACGTGGATATAAAGACAGCTGCAGGGAAGCAACCAGAAATGATCAGGGGCAGCGTTTCAGTTACTCCCACGCTACACAGAAGTGTTGCGAAAACTGATGGAAAATAATTTATTTTAAACTTTACTTTCAAACTGACCGAATGATGATAATGATTAACCAGTACTCGTGGAAATGGGATTTCCAGGAAAAATTTATCCGAATTTGCCGACTGTATGTGTTTCTTGGATGGTGGGGGGTGTAGCTCCCGCCAGTCGCTTCGGCCCTGGAACCAAGCTCGGCTAGCAAGGTTTGTTCGGTTGTTTTAGTTTAAAGGCACATAAATCCCTCCGTTCTGGCCGCTTTACTCTGCGTCACCTACGCTAAAATATAGTTCAAACGACCGCAGCGCGCATTGCTCTAGGCATTAGTCATACTCATTTCGGGGCCGCTGCAACGTGACACATCGTACGACCAAGTCGCACTCTTGAGCGAAGGATTAATAATCCTTCCTCCAGGGCCGCGGCTTGCCAGCGATGTGGCGGGAGTTATTTACCGCTCGGACCGAGCCGTTTAAAACAAGCCTAATAACATTCACGCGCCACTACTGACATCTGCATCGTACCCTTAGACTAGCAAATGAAAGGTAAATCAGTTTATATAAAACTATTTCCGGTAATGTATCGAGTGAAACTGTTAAAATATACCGGAGGGAGTTATGTGCCTTTAAGCGTTTAGTTTAGCCTGAAGCGTAATTTGAATGCCATATGTACACACAATCGTCTAAGATCAAGCTAGATCTGGGGATTATGACGAGTCGCACGACCTACGTAATTAGTACATGCAGCAGCGAGTTTCTTCGCAACCCGAGTTACTTAGGTCAATTTTCAAAGGCTCCCCAACTTTCTAACTGCCCACCCCAATGTGGGCTTAATGTTGGACTCCACCGTTCGTTCTATAGAGCAGTGACATTTGCCGCCATATTGGCACCAGTATGGGTTTTGGAGGGCATAACTACAAGGTGCACTACATAAAAATGGAGGGAAAAACAACGGAAGAGCGGATTTCTTAGTCTTAAAATAACGTTGTTTTCTCCAACAACAAAAATCGCGCGTTTTAGGGCTAAGAAATCATTCTTCACAGCATCGGCTTCAGTATGACGCCCTTCTGTTTCTCTCTGAAGTGCCCCTTGCAGCTAACCCATTAAGGCTCCACCATAGAGTTATATACAATAATACTACGTCGTGTCACTGCTCTATATAACGGACCAGTTCTAAGACTTCATACACCACAACATTGCTGCAGTGAAACCTTACTGGAAGCCTTACGTACTTTTGAAAACAGTACGTAAGCTCAGTACGTAAATGAGTGGTGTCTGCGTGCATCGTAACTACTACTTGGCTGACGACACAACTGTAAAGCGGTAAAAAAAAAATTAATCGCCATGTATTCTCAATAATGATTGAAAGTATAGAGGACGACTTGACTAAAAATTGCTGAATAGTTATGCAAAAAAGGTATACGAGTATGTGCACAGCCCTGCAGATATACTGAAGATGGCCCTGCCAATAACGTATATGTGTGGGGGTCGAGTTGGCTTAGTAGTAGTTCCAATCTCCCCTTGTTTTTAGCGAGGGTGCAACCTTTCGACAATCACTGAACCATAGCCTCTGTAGTATCTAGAAGACCATGCATCTTATTACGAATGGTAGGTTAGAGTTGGAGCTGCTTGGGAGCTAAGCCAATAGGGCAGTGACACGACGTAGTATTATTCTATATAACTCTATGCTGGAGCCTTAATGGGTTAGCTGCAAGGGGCACTGCGGAGAGAAACAGAAGGGCGTCATACTGAAGCCGATGCTGTTAAGAGTGATTTCTTAGACCTAAAACGCGCGATTTTTGTTGTTGGAGAAAACAACGTTATTTTAAGCCTAAGAAATCCGCTCTTTCGTTGTTTTTCCCTCCATTTTTATGTAGTGCACCTTGTAGTTATGCCCTCCAAAACCCATATTGGGACCAATCTGGTGCCAATTTGGGGCAAATGTCACTGATCTATAGGGCAGTGACTTGACGTACTATTATTGTATATAACTCTATGGTGGAGCCAGTAACTGGGTTAGCTGCAAGGTGCACTGGCGGGTGAAAAGAAAGGCGTCTTATTGAAGACAATGATGTTAAGAGTGGATTTCTTAGGCCTATAACGCGCGATTTTTGTCGATTTGTTGGCAGTTGCTGACATTTTTAAGCAAGTGGAATCTTTATTTTTCAATTACAACCTCGCAGCGTAAGAGATTGGAGAAAACAACGGTTTTTTAAGCCTAAGAAACCGCTCTCAAAGCACTGCCTTTACTAGAGGTGCCGTTGTTTAACCCTCCATTTCAATCTAGTGTCCCTTGCAGCTATCTCTCTTGGAGCCAATATGACGTCACATGACGCTGCTCTACAGGCCTGCATTACAGAGAACACGATTGCCTTTTAATTTTTAATTAATAAACAAAAACGGAACGTTAAATGTTTACAGCAAGGGTCTAAAAGTCAAAACCTAGAAGGAACACAAACAAGCTTTGACAATCAGGGTCTAGGTGTAAAATTTAGTCAGTAAGAGGCTGGTAAGCATTAGACCCTTACTATACCCGGTGGTTAGCTTAGTTCTAGTCTATTCGGACAGAACGTGTGTATGAACGATTGTAGCAGGTTTTCTTTGTTTTTAGAATATCGTTAAGAAATTTTAAAACACAATTTTTTTATGAAGTTTGCATTTTGTCTTTTGATGCTTTAGAATTTTTTATTATATTTCGTCAATTTATGGTAGAGGATTAGCAATAATGCTCTCTGCTGCAAATATGCTGTCACGTTACTAAATCGAAAAATAATTTTCAACAGAAAGCAAAGCAGGAAACATATACCTACTACCACTGGATCATCTCATGGGTCTTTGTAGGAGGATTTCCAGTGTTTCGTCAAAATGTATTTATTGCTGGCCACCGGGTAGTAAGGGTCTAATGCTAACCTGCCTCTTATTGACAAATTTTTGCACCTAGACCCTGACTGTCAAAGCTTGTCCGTGTTCATTCTAGGTTTTGACTTTTAGACTCTTACTGTAAACATTTAAAGCTCCGTTTTTGTTTATTAATTCGTGTTACTTTTAGAATTGCAACTAAACTGTAAAACAGTGTAGTTGACGGTCAAAGTTGAGAGGTTAACACAGAAACCCTAGGCTGACCCTTACTAACACTAGCCAGTGTTAATAATAGAAATAGATCCTTTAATCTCCAGTCTAAGTCTTGCAGCTGGCGTTTGCTAATTGGCATTGTTGCATAATAACAATGTTTAAAATAATGTAAAACAATCGATCTGGTCGTTTAGAGCTCCGTAACCCCTGAACTACTTGACCAATTAAAAAAGGCCTTATGGGTAGGGCACATCTAAAAGCAATACCTGTAAAATTAGCTAAGAACCAACTTTACAGGACAAATGGTTTGACCTATAGAGAGGACAGACGAAAGGTACATCCCCAGAACAACAACAACTCCAACAAGAAAAAGTTGTCTATTTGGCCCCTCTTTGTATCTCGGGTTTGGCTGGACCGAATTTCAGAACTTTTGGACTGCAGACAGGCCTTCACTAGTCAAGGCTAGATTACAAATTTGGTCTAAAGATGTTCACTTTTGACGGAGTTATAAGCTCTCAAAGTTGAGAGTTTAACACACAGATACTAGGTCGACCAGCCAGTGTTAATAAATGAACGGCGTACTAAATGAACGTCTTATTAAATGTTGGGGTGTGTCGCAAGTTGCTACAATAAAACGTATTGTTTTGTCGTTTTTTAAACAAATTTTGTTGTATCGATTTTTGTACGTAGCAAAACTGTATGTGTAGTTTTCTTTAGCATCACTCAAGGTAGAAATAGCTGTTGCTGACACGGTGATTTTTTCATCCGATAATTAACCCGATTTGCGATTTTTTTTTGTAAGATCGCTTATCAGAAGGTAAATAAAAAAAAAACAAGTTACATTCTCAAAAGTTTAATTTTCAGTTTCGCATTAGGAGTAATGTGCGTGTGACTACGAAGCTATTACGCTATTTTTTTTTAAATTTGTAATTGTATTTATTTTTATGATCATTTTTACGAGAAAAAATTTTTTTAAACTACGGATATTGAAAAAAAAAATGTTTAGGGGTTTTCTAGGGGAACAGCGCCGTGACTTCGAGGGCAAACGCTAGCAGACATTCTGCCAACAGTGAAAATAATAACGACGGGTCCTTCTTCAGTGCTCCAACGTGTGTGTGAGTGGTTTGCTCACACTGCTCCAATGTTTACAAGTCCATTTTTTTTAAACAATCCTTTCCCGTTAAGTTCAGGAAAAATCCACGCCCCGTCGCATATTTTTTTTTGGTTCGATTCGTATTTTCAAGGTCACTTCGGGATTCCAAAACTAGCCTTTGAGGGGTTAACAACCTTCGAGGAAGATGGGTGTATAAATTGTTTTCGTCGTAGTCCGAGGTCTTCGTTATAAACGAGGTTATTGGCATTAGACAGCGTGGTCTCTCTCTCTCGCATGTTTTCCCGAAACCTCCACCTTCTTTTCCCTACACCAACCTCCAATTTTGTTCCCCCCTCGCAAAACATGGCTTGTTCCTCGACCACAGCTTCCTGCATTAAA
>JAHWFP010077951.1:20511-36962 GCA_023313725.1 Lithobius niger
AAGAATAAATGATAGATATCCGTGAAAAAAGGCGGTTTAATGGCGATATTTGCTCGTCTGCGAGAAACGGCTACTGCAATATCGACGGGGTGGAAGGAAATCTCAGTAGCGTGCCAGTACGAGTGGATTTCCCTTTACCCCCGAGATATTGGACTAGCCGTTTCGAGCAAACGAGCAAATATTGCCGTTCAACCGCCTATTTCCACGGATATGTGTTTTAATGGTAAGGTGTGACGTCAAGCTAACTTATCGACTTAACATGAAAATTTTATTTGTGAATCATAGTGAATTCGAGAACGTTTACATACGACTGATATGTAAATTCCTGAATTGAAACTTCCGGGTTAAACTTCCTGTCTACGAAAATCAACATTTTACGAAGAGTCCTTTTTTTTCTTTTTATAAAGATTAGCAAATTTGGATTTCACTTTTTTACTTATAAAACCTTTTGACTTTATTTCAGTTAAAACTATTATGTTCTTTTTGTTATATTTCTGATAAAACAAAAACTCCTTAGGCCTGAGTAATATGGGTCGTTGCGTGCAGGCTCGTACTGATCATATTGCCATTCTGCCTTAGCGCATGCGCCCTTTACCAGTCACTTTTTTGGCGCCTCTCGAATACATTTTTACTTTCCCTGAGGAAAAATGAATGATACCATTCCTTTCAGGGACAAATCCTCCGACTATACACTTCTGTTTTCAACGACTTTGTGTAAACCTCCGCCGCCCTCAACCTCACTCCTCTCGAGAAAAAAAAAACTCATCAAAACTATGAAAATCAACCCAAAAAAGGGGGCGCCCTTGAAATGTAAAATGTGTTTGAAAGAATGCGCTCCGAACCAAAAATTAGAAAATTGTGAGAAAATTGCAAATGTCACAGCTTCAGGTACTATTATAAAAAAAAATCTATTACACCTACAGCCTTGAAACTTGGTAGGATTGTAAAACACATCATTGTGTTGAGATTTGACTAGAATTATTTTAGTCATACAAATAGTTTAGGAAAAAAAAAACATTTATATGTAAAATTAGTAATGCTATTATTATACATCACAAATTCTAAAAAGTTGAGCATTCCACGGTAAACCATAACTGTAGTCGGTTATGTATACAACTATCTAAGGAAGCTACCAGCAAAAAAATCAAGAGTTTCTGTGAAATAGTTTTGTAGAAAACGGTACCTAAAGTTCAATAAACCAAATTTTTGGCTAAGCGCGTTTAAAAATATTGAATACTATTGCCACTGGTATACAGCAGCGTATAAAAACCGATTTTTTTTTTTTTTTTTTTTTAGTAAATTTAGTGGATTAAAAAGGTTAAAATTTATAAATTTGTTAAAAACATAATTCAAAAAATTTTTTTTTTATAAAACGGTCTTCCCCCCCCCCCCAATTACCAAGTTACCTTAACAAATGATTTATTGTCGACTACGACATTAATTGGTTGTCATAAACAAAATTGTTGGCATTAATAAATTTGTGTGCGTTCGTGTACTTAAAAGAAGCTGTAGTGACTACAGCTAACTACGTATAACAATATTAATTTTTAATAGTGCCGAACATAGACTTTGGTGTCGAATAGTTAACTAACGATTATCGTTGCCTGGAACAAAATCCCATTTGAAAAACAACAAAACATTTTTTTGAGTGCAACTCTTTCAAGATCCATTTCCCCCTCTGCTGCTGCTCGGCTAACGCGACCACAAGTACAAATCGTCGAAATTTCCTCCCCTCCCCCCACCAACCCCCATCCAAAAAATAAAAAATAAACTTGACGAGAATTTGGGTCCGCCCACTCTTCAGCAGCAAGCCTGAATTAATTTCCTAAACACGAACAAGAATAGACATCAATGTAAGCGCCTATGGTTCCGACCGCGCGGATACGCGAAGCTTTGTAGGACACATTTTCAAGCGTGTTTCCTTTTTAAGTACAAAGCATTTGTGGGAGGCGAGTCTAAATATGTGAGAAGAAACGAACGTTAAAAAAAAAAAAAAAAATTGACCTGCACAAACGCAAAAAAGAAAAAAAATACCTTCACGATGTCGGCTGCAAAAAGGTACAATTATCGTTGGAGCCGGCCATTGAAAAAGCAAATGCTACCAACATACAATGAAGCGGTGGCGGTGGCCAAGAAACATGGGAAGTGCTTATTACTCTTGGAGGAGTACGGCCCCCCCCCCCCTTCTCCCATCTGCCCATGACTATCTTTTGAAAGTAACTCACGCCAAGGTAGCTACGAAATACTTTAGCAATCAGGCGATAATAGAACGCATGTGCCATTACGTCGTTTAGTTTCGGAATGTTCTGCATGTTCAGTAAAGAGAAATTTTGGTAGTCAACAAGCTGGATTTGGGAAATTTGGGGGGGGGGGGGTCCTAGGTTACACGTCTTCGGCGCTCCTACAGACACTAAGAAGGAAAATAAGGGATTAGGGTGGTGGAGGGAGAAATAATAAGGGAATAAAACAATAAGGGAACTAGAAAAATAAGGGAATAGAAAAATATCGGAATCAGAAAAATAGAGGGGCAGGGAGGGGAGAAAAATAAGGGAATAAGAAAAATAAGAGAATAGGAAAATAAGGAAACTAGAATAATAAGGAAACAGAAAAACAAGGCAATTAAAAAATAAGGGAAGAGAAATATAAGGGAAGAGAAATATAAGGGAAGAGAAATATAAGGGAAGAGAAATATAAGGGAATGAGAAAAATAAGGGTGGGTAGAAAAAATAAGGGAATTAGAAAAATAAGAGAATAGGAAAATAAGAGAACAAGCAAAACAAGGAAACAGAAAAATAAGCGAATAAAAAATAAGGGAATAAGAATAAGGCAATAAAAATAAGGGAAGAGAAAAATAAGAGAATAGGAAAATAAGAGAACACGCAAAACAAGGAAACAGAAAAATAAGCGAATAAAAAAATACGGGAATAAGAATAAGGCAATAAAAAAAATAAGGGAAGAGAAATATAAGGGAATGAGAAAAATAGGGGTGGGCAGAAAAATAAGGGAATTAGAAAAATAAGAGAATAGGAAAATAAGAGAACAAGCAAAACAAGGAAACAGAAAAATAAGCGAATAAAAAAATAAGGGAATAAGAATAAGGCAATAAAAATAAGGGAAGAGTAAAATAAGGGATTCACTACTTCGCATTGATATACTTTGGCTTTTCCATCACGTTCTAACCCTCCAAAATTAACTTCTTTAACAGCTGCAACTTCTCCATCGTCGGTCGGGTTTGTTGTTCGATTCCAAAGTGCCCATTCAGCGAACAAGGGAAATGTGATATTGCCCGGCAACACTACAACCAAACTTCAGTAACTTCAGTTACTACGGGTATCCCACGTGTAATGTCCGTTGAAAGCGTATTGTTAACGCATCATTGCTTGGTGGAACGGACTGTTGCACGATTTAGAATTTCCCCTTCGACGAACAAGGGAAATTAGACGTCGTTGGCCCATCAGTCAACATCAACATTATTGTAACAATACGACGCTTGGCACGTCATATCAAAGCGTACTGTTAAATCATTGTTGCCCAATTGTTGTTCGAGATATCAGAAATGAGAACTTCTCCTTTCATCCGACAACCGTATTTCCTTTCGACGCTACTACACGAAATGAAGGTAGGGTAATAAGAAAGTTATAGCATGGTTTTGCAAAAATGGGCCAGTGTAAGGGATTTAATGCACACTTTTGGTTGAGCGACGTCCTGGGACGCAGATAGGGTTTCGTCCCGTCGAACGATTCCACACTTCCTCCAACGTCGCTCTACCAAAAGTGTACAGTACATTAAATCGCTTACACCGGTCAATTGTTGCAAAATCCATGCTATAACCATTACTTATCCGAACACTTTTAAACAATACACTTTTAGAAACCAAAGTCTCATAGCAGACATGAAGCAACCGCAACGACGACCCCAGGAAGGGGAACAATGAAAACGTGCGAGTGTGTCAATTCTTTGGCTTCAAGTTGAAACTGCGACGTTGTTGCCCTGAAAAAAGGTTAAAATTGGCACATTGTTGCCTCGACTAACAATTTGCTCTGCGCGGTCATCGCAAAGGCATGTCTTAAATGACGTCATGGACGAAGGACAGTTATTTTGCGAACGCTATTGGGCGTGGGGAGGAGCCTGAACGGGGAATGCCCGTTGGTGGGGCAGTGCTTATGTTACAGCCACTATTTAATTACGATATTGCTTTGCGGAGGCAGAGGATTGACGAAAAGGGGGAGCTTTACACAAAGAAAAATTGACTGTTGCAGTGAACGATCAGGCAGCACCGAGCAAATACTGGGAAACAACCACGGGTCAAACAAATCCCCGGGCGAAGCCGGGTATGATGCTAGTATGTTAATAAGTTCCCACCGAAATCAATGCAGTTTCAACTTATCCTCACACTTTTAAACAAATGGCTTATTTCGTTAATAGCTTATTTCCAGTTTAGCTTTACATTATTTACAGCGATTTAGGTCGAGACCTATCCACGTTATTGCTGTAACACCGATATTTCTGACCGCATTGTTGTACGTACACCGTACAGACCACATCAACTTGGACGGACACCCGGACAAAAGCACAATTGCATCAGCTTATTGACAGCCTCGAGTTCCAGCGAACTCAAAAAGCAACAACCACAAAAGCTCATTGTTTTCTTTTTGAAACCCTTCGATGACAAGTTCGTCAATTTGCCAAAAGGTGTTACCAACAACGAAAACGCCATCGTAAACGAGCGAACAACCTGTAAATCCACCCCCTGACGTCTTGTTTTCTCCGTAAAAATTTGCTAAGGGCTTTTTTCCAGTTTTGAGTGACAGGCCAACAATGGCGTCGTCTCCTACGTCGAAAGCGAGCCACACAGTACTGAAGTATGAATGAAGCGTGGCCTACGGGAGCCGGGTGGGGCCAATACGATTAATGGCTCTTTTCACCTCTCGGGTTCGTCTGCGCCTACGCATGCGTGGGCGAAGAGGGCATTCCGTACATCGTGCGTTTCCCTCCCCTACACCCTCCCTTGTCATTCAGGACTAGGGTGGGGGGAGGGAGGGGGAGGGGGTAAAAGTCATTCCGAGAGGAAATCACGTGGAGATCTATTGTGTGATTGGCATTACAAGAATGTCGGCAAGTTAATGGATGTCGAATCGGCCTCGCCCTATTGCGAGATGTAATGGGTTGTATTAAGAATCGAGTGTAGTACCGGTACTTCCAATGGCTCTTTGGCGCTGAGGTATACATTTGTGGTAGATTTCACCGAGCCACATAGTCACGTTTGTTAGGATTCGTGGCGAGTGGGAGTGGCGAAAGAAATCGCTCACAAAAAGTTGCAACGAAAACATGCTGCAATTGCTCTTGTTGCAACGTTACACCCGTTTGATTACGCAGATTGGGCCGCTAAAAATTAGTTAAGTGGTTCTCAAAAGTGGCACAATTGACGCGAGCGAGCAGTTTTTTTTTTTTTTACGTTTTAAGCCCTAACCAGACTGGCTGCTCGCGGCTGCACGCCGACGCAGTATGGTGTAAAAAGGACTTCAATATTCGTCCTTAACGCAACACCAACCACACGATTGCTGCAATGTTGACCTTGTAGGCACGTAGTTACGCACAGCTTCGCACGAAATTCTCTTCTGTCTGGAGAGGCCTTTATTCGTGATTTTTCAGATGCGGGCCATGGCTTTTTTATTTTTGTTTTTAACCAAATAAAACAAAATCAGGGGCTTACATTTTGTTGTGGAGTACAATATCTGTGTTTTAATTCTAGAACGAGCACGCAAAAGTTACACATTCTTTAGATTCTAGTTGTTAGTTGTGAAATGCCTCTCAACGACCCTTACAGCCATATTTCCAGAAATCCACTCAAGTGTGAGTGTGAGTGTGAGAGGGCAAATGTGAGTGCAAACATCTAAGGTGTAAGGGTCAACAATTCTAGTACAGCCCCAAAAACGAATGTGAGTACAATTACATCTGAGGGTATTTCTGGAATACGCCTGTTATAGATTTGTCTCGAGGCGATCATGTGAATGGAACAAAGAGCTGACGTGGCCATCGGCTCCAGAAAATGTTTGATAAAAGTGCTGATGCGTGATCGGATTTTTTTTAGCTTTAAACAATGGTATAAAAAACGTTTCATGCGCTGAGAAAAAAAAAAACCATGTGTGTGCTCCCGAGAACCACTTAATTAACTTTTAGTGACCTTAACTGTTTACGCATCAAAAAAGACGGGATTTTACAACGTGTATCCGTCCGCAGTAATTGAGTGAGAAATCACATATGTTGTTAAATTTATCGAAAACTGTGATATTGTAACGTTTGCAGATGATATTATTTTGATTTCTGCTGACATCGATTTAAATAGGCTGCCACGAATTTGAATAAATGGTTTATAGCAAAAATGATCTGTTCATAATTGGTAACAAAACTATTGACTTTCAGACTTTCAAAAGGCCTGTTTGTTCACGCTGAAAGGAGTCAACTTTCCGGTACGTGCGTGAACTGGCACTGAGTCAAGACGCGAAACACGCGATTTCTATGCCAGTCGATCTTGGCTTGAAGAAACCTTCAGCTTCACCGCTTCATACTCGCGAACGCTGCTGCACGCAGAGGTGCCGCATGCCTTGAGAAATCGTAGCCATGAGCGGTATTTTTTTTTGCATTTTTTTGGCTAAAACCTATTCAGCGTAGGCTATGTTCAGCGTGGGTTACCCCAGAAAATAGTTACGGCGAGTCGTTCAACATTTGGCCGCGTAGGGTCACGACCAAGAACAGGCGACGGGGCAATATTATCATCGCCGCTCCGTCGAGTCCTGAGGGGTCTCCTTTATGACGCTCCTGATTTGACGCAAACAATTACATCAAAATTACGTCACTTTCTAATTTCGCAAGTGGCGAGTTCCTCGTCCCAGGCATTCGAATCAGAGAACCTCAAAGTCCGTCGTTATGGGGTTAAATTGTTATGCGGGTCTGAAGGATCAGTATATGTTTGTTTTAAAATATTGCTGAATAATTTAGGATAAAACACACCAAACCTGGGTTTTTTAAAGCCGGAATTGTCCTAAAATATGAACATCTGTATGCATCTGTAAACATCTGTAAAATGCGAACATCCTATAGTGGGACCGTAGTTGGGGGTGGGGGGGGGGGGTGATAATGCTAGTTCCTAAGGGGTACACTTTTCGGTCAGTACATTAATTCGGATTAATTTCGGATTAATTTCGGATTTCAACATTGAAATTATACCTCCCCAACAAGGTTACGCTGATAACGTCATTTGTGAAATCTGCCAAGCCCAAGATCCACGTGACATCAAATTGTAATGACCCATTGTCACTTCAAAATTAATATTCATTATTAGTTGTTATTTAATCAATTGTTGTAAAATATATAGCT
Source organism: Lithobius niger (assembly GCA_023313725.1). Taxonomy (NCBI): domain Eukaryota; kingdom Metazoa; phylum Arthropoda; class Chilopoda; order Lithobiomorpha; family Lithobiidae; genus Lithobius; species Lithobius niger. The sequence continues at coordinate 27,889 of JAHWFP010077951.1, forward strand.
GTGAATTGTCTGTACTTAATGTTTGGCGTCAATTGTAACGGCTCCAGCTCGCTTGGTCTTCTGCCGGGTGCTCCCAACAATTGGGTATTAACCTAGAATTCAATCCTCCGCGAAACCTTCAACGTAGTAACATCCAAAGGTAATTTCGGCAATCTTAATTAGAAATTTTCCCTTTTTTGTCCCGTTTCCCCAAATTTAAACTCAACCCAGACCAACCCTGTTGTCAGTGTTCCACTCCAGCCCCGTAATACCCCGCAACCCTTGCCTACAAAACTGCACCGTAGCCCAAAATCCTCCACCATTTTAGCTAACCCCGAGTAAGCATAATATTTGTGGCATTCTATTTTAGGTCCCAAGCTAAGGCATTTGTCCCCCCCATCAATCAGGCTAGCCAGAGCTTAACATCGCTTAATTTGATTATTATAAAACAAACAAAACTGAACCACGACTTTCGGCTTTATTTTATCAGTTTTGGTTGCTGATTTAGAATAACCCCAACCTTTAACTTGACCCTACGTTTTATGTCCACCTTGTCCCTTAACTGTGGATAGATTTGAAGGAGCGGTAGCACCAACTAATAATCCCCACACACATGGGTTAGGATTAGCTCGGTACATCATGCAGAAAACTAGGTGACAGCCATTTTTATTATGGTATCACTTTGATTAAACGGGACGGAAAGCCAATGGGCTCGAAATTGGTTAACAAAATACAGATGCAAACCTATTCACGTTGCCTTTTGGACTTATATGTCAGACTACCTGAGCGGGGAATCGAACCCACGACCTCTGAAATCAAAGGCCAAGGTCCTACCTTGAGCCAGACTGACACTCAGCCAGACTGACATTTTGCCAGACGGACAGCTGAGCCAGACTAACATTTTGGCCGTGTCAGTCTGGCTCAGCGGTAGGACCTTGGCCTTTGATTTCAGAGGTCGTGGGTTCGATTCCCCGCTCAGGCAGTCTGACATATAAGTCCAAAAGGCAACGTGAATAGGTTTGCATCCGTATTTGTTAAACACTTTGATTGGCACAAACTTAGTAGGTTGTGGTTTTGGTAACTTTGGCAAGCTTTCTGATTTTTTTGCATCATGTTTCAAATCTTATGTATTCCCCGATTCTTACAATGATGATTGATTGTGTTATCCTTATTTTCTTTTTATTGTTCTTGTATTTTATTTATTTGCCCTTGTAATTAATTTTAATGTTTTTTTTTTACAAATTTTTTATAGATTTTTTCGCGTGTAATTCTGCTTTTTTGGAAGTCGGCAACAGTTGCCACAGTGTTTTTTGTTGATTAACTTCTATTTTTGTGCGACCCTCATTTACCACCCACACGCCGGTATCTGCTTTTCTAGTGTGTGGGTTTGCTTCTTTTCTGATTTCTTTACAAATTGCATCAAAATAAACTGAACTCAACTCTCAGTGTCATTGTCATTGACCTTAGGTACATCCGCCCACGCATAATTCTTGCCAGACCGTGCAAGCCCACGTGACATTCGATAGTAAACAATGTTCACAAATGGGATTAAGATGAGCCCCATGCTTGTACTCAACAAGTGTTCCAAACTTGTTTGTTTTTACGTGAAATTAACTGAAGGCGTGGCTGCCTAAGCTGAACAAAGCCGAGCTAAAAATGTCCTTGTCATCCCGAAGCTATCCTTGACGCTTCGCTGCTTGAGTGAAGTATGGCGTGGGAGTACTGACCAAGCAGTCATCCATTGGTGAAAGCTTTACCTCATCCAACAACTGCAGTATAACACGTAACAATAAGACGATTTTTATGAAAGTCTTGACTCGTGTATGATCATCTATCATATCAAAAACCAAAACTAGTAAAAGGGGCCGCCAAGTTCCGAATGATTCGGCCCTTCAAAGGATTGATATCAACACACCAAAAAAATTGCATAGATAATCCCACCGACTAATAGTTCGAAGGTTAAATGAAAACTAGAACATTGCTACTTTCGGTAGCAATATTCAAGTTTTCAGTTAACGTTCGAAGTATTATTTGGGACGATTAACTTGGCGAAAGTTTTTGGTGAAAGGATGTAATCTAGTAAACCTATTATCTAAGTTAAGGGGAAGGTGCAGGGATAAACAAAACAACTGAAGGGGATGCGCTGATTGAGTGAGCGAAGCGAACGAAATCAGCGATTGTTAACCAGTGTGTGCAAAAATGGGATTGAAGCATCTTAAACATACGGTATAACCTTACGTACGTTCACAGTCCTATGTAAGTTGTGATATCCACCCAAAACCAAAACTGGTAGAAAAACCCGCCAAGTTACCAAAAACGGTCGGCCTTTGAAGGTAGTAATATCATTCCACCAGGGAAAGGCCGCTAAGGTTAATCCTATTAGCCAAGTTAATCGCACCGAATAATACTTTGGACGCTAATGAAATCTTGAAGATTCAAACCGCTAGTAGCAATCTTCTAGTTTTCATTTAATTTTCGAACTATTAGTATGTGCGATTAACTTGGCTAATAGAATTAACCTTGGCGGCCTTTCCCTGGTGCCATGATATCACTACCTTCAAAGGCCGACCGTTTTTGGAAACTTGGCGGGTTTTACTACCAGTTTTGGTTTTGGGTGGATTCTTATTTTCACGTGTCATACAAAAAAATTGTTGGCTAAATAGCAGCATACCCATGTAAAATAGAGAAGGAAACATCCAGGTCCGATGACGACCTAAACTTTTCAGGCGTTGCTATAAGATAAACCAAAGTAATCTCGCATATGCTTGTGAAGGTTCTCCGTGCAGATTCTTCTAGCCGTATATCCCTGATATGGTATGGTGACCACACAGGCCTTGCATATTCCAAGATAGATCATACGTATACAAACACCGTCTTAACGGGTGGCCCATTCGATTTGCTCGTGAAATTAGCAGCGTGCAGTGATTTGAGAAATTTACATTAGTGGTCAGATAAACTCCGAGATCCTTCATCCAATATGCAGATTTCAGGTAAAAAAAATATGTATATTGCGATACCGTGATGTTTCTTCCTGATATACCCTAATCGAAATGTTTAATATCGGCCATTACAACCTTACGACATAATTTTGCAAAACTGAGCAAACAGGAACATGGCCAGCACTATCAGGCCTGATCTATAACGAGTTCAGAGGCGTAGACAAAATGGCCGCCGAGAAGCGACGTTGCCGAGGACATTACTATGCAGGCATAGTCATCAATTCAGCCAGCCGGTAGAATACGGTTTTCGTTCGTAGGTGGCCACGTCTGTTGGCAGCTTAGTGGCGGTTTTTCAACATAATAATTTTACGTAAATTTATGCGACACATTTTTTGTTAGCGTTAAAATTATTTTTATAAATAATTTTTAAGTTACTGCACTGCCACAGTTCCCACAGTTTAGCTATTTCTTTTCGCTTGGAATAAACCGCTACACGTTTGTTTATCCAGCAAGTGTGTCAGCGAAAAGAGCGGCAGTTTCTTTTGAGCTATAACTAACGTCCTCGACTGACAGAAAGCGGCAACAGTACAAATCAATCGCATCAGCGGCCATATTGCGAGGGGTCCAACAAACCCGTAAATAGCGTATGAGACTGGCAAATCCGAAATCACTACATTATATTTGCAGATTTGCATTGATTTGCCGATTTGCAGGGATTTACTCAGATTTGCGGGTAATTGTGCAGGTTTGCAAGCGCTAATTTGCAAGATTTGTACAGATTTGCAAGATTTTCACAGATTTGAAGATTTGCATAATTTGTATGGATTTGAAAGTCGTGTTCGGATTTGCAAGATTTCTCTTGTATTTGCTGATTTCATGAAGATTTACTGATTTTCAGATTTCATTTAGGTTTGCTGAATTTGTAGTGATTTGTGTGGATTTGCAGATTTTCCGGATTAGCAAGCAGATTTGTAGATTTCGTGTTGATTTGCGTTGATTGGCTATGATTTGCAGGAATAAGGGATTAGCAGATTTGCAATGATTAGGAGATTTCTGTTGGATTTGCAGATTTCAAGCAGATTGCAAGCAGATTTACAGATTTGTGTTGATCTGCGCTGATTTATTATGATTTGCAGAATTTACAAAGATTTGAAGATTTGCAATGATTTGCAGATTTCAGTTGATAGATTTGCAAATCCGATATCAGAAAGCGTACGAGGCTTGAGCCCTTGTCGTACCCATCGCCATATTGTTTAATCCAGTCGCTTATGCTAGTTTTCAGCTAAGATCCGGCCGGTAGTGTAGCAGAACCGTGCACGGGACAACCAATAAGGAAGGAAGCACCGTCATGGGTAAAATAAAATGACATAAAAACAATTCACTATGTTTCCTTTAGGGGAGCAATCGTCAAGAGGGCCCTGAGGTTCTGCCCCATAATGCGCCATGTCCTTCTCACCATTGTGTTAAACTAGAGTAATAATCGTAACGAATCGACCATTCCATTCAAAACATCAACGACTTCCTTCCTTCGGAAGTCACTGCACGTTGTTCACATTCGGCTGAGTTAATGGGTTTTGAAACCAGTTGGCGTCATTCAGTCTTGAACCCACCAACTTCTCCCGCCGCTTTCCAGACGGAAGTGTGATTGGCTATCGGCGATCATCTTCGATTAGTCAGTCTAGTGGGTGAGTGACTCAGCTGGAGACCTGGCTATCCTATTGATCTCGTCTCTCTTGAAAATGTAGCGAAGAGAGGAGTCCTATTGGCAAATCAAACTGTTGAACTGGTTTGCGAAGCGCAAGGCAGCTCTATGTAGAAGGAGGGTCTATGGTTCAGATGTTATAGCATCTGACAACAGATCCTCCTTCTACGTCTACGATCTGAAAAAAATAGACTTTTGAAAGAATAGGCCTGCAGTTGAGAGAGTCGAGATTAAGAAGGGGCATAAGGACCTGTTACATAAAATACAACGGATCATGAAGCCAACAATTCGCGGTGCCCCTTGCTGTTACGTGAGGCGACGGTGCACTCGGCCGATAGCTGTCAACCCAGGGAGCTTGCCCTACTGCTAACCAGTTGGAACCGCTTTGTGCGCATGGCTCGTTACCATTGCGTAATGGGTTGGCGGGAATCTATTGTTTAGACGCATCTGTCACTAGATATTCCGTTGGCGTTGGCAGTCCGATCTATAGGCAGTTGGGACTCTTGAAACTACTAGGGAAAGCACAGCTAAAACTGTTGCTAGTGCCTAATATGTAACACTCTCTGCAAACTCCCCTAGCTTTGTAGTGGTGCCAGATTGAGCAGTGCGTAATTGAAAAATTGTATGTGAAACGGTGTGTCCCAAACCACTCTGTGCACTGAATGTTAGCAAGATAACACCACTAATAGTTGATCACATGTGGTAGGTATCAATGAACACTAAACTATTGTGAGCTATTATGTTTTGAAATTCTAAGTAAAGACGCTCGTAAACCAGAAAAAGGCAAGTGTGCCATCCTGGTGTCCCTATACGGTCCCGAAATTGAGGGGGGGGGGGGGAATGTCCTCAAGGTCCCTGAATAGAGGAAAAAGAAATAAAAACTGGAGCATGAACATGGAAGCTTTCACCCAGTAAACACCATGCCACAACTTTTCTGTCTGTTGTGTTTTATTTCGTATGTGTCTAGCGGGTCTGAGCCCCTATTGTGTTCAACTTGGTTGAACTACTAGGGGGAAACATTAGTATGTTTCTACATTGTTGGGTTAAACGGCTTCTTGAGTTTAAACGACTAAACATTTCACCGGTTTTGGGTTCGGTTCCCGCAAGTAAAAAGAATAACAACAAGCAAGCGTTTATGTCATTGTTAGATGTTTTGTTGTGGCTCTATATAAAAATGTCCTCCTCTGCAACAGGTTGTTGTTTGAAACGTAGACGTTTATCTCCTCCTTGTGGTTTCTTAGTCGTTTTGTACAAGATTGAGTAATAGAAAGGTTTCATCATTTTTCACTTTTCGATGCAGTGGTGGCCCCCCCCCCCCGGTCCAGTGAGGAGTTACCCCCTTTAATATCAGATACTTTAAAAATGGTACTCCCATATTTCCAACTTGGACTAGCGGTTGGGTTATTAACCCCCCTCCCTCTCCTCCCCCCAAACAAACACTTTCGGCCATGTTATTTACATACGCTTTATTTCTATTCCGTCATCACAGTTGGGTGCTGCAACAACATCTATTGTTCTGTTTCGCTCCAATCAATATTCAACCGTGCATAAAATCATAAACTAAAACATTTAAAAAAAAAATCTATTCTGGATTTGTGTGTTGTGTTAACAGTTGACAGGTTATGTTGTGTTGTGGTGATTGGTGGTGTGTTGTTGTTACGTAATAAATATATCGAGATTTTTCCACCCCGCTTCCCCTAAAATGCCAGTGAGGAGTTGTTCCTCACTGACCCCGCCCCCCCCCCCCTCCTCTGGGCACCACTGTTTCTTCGATTGTCCATTTTCTAACTAGGAAACAGACTTTGGGCCTATCGTAGGCGGAGCGAACAGACCTTTATTTTAAATTTATATTTAGTCTTTATTTTAATGACTGATCGATATGTGTTAATGCTCCTTAAAAATCCAGGAGAAATGCTCATTCGGCTAATTTTGGGCTATTTGCCTTTTGTTGTGACGTATACTGCTGTTATTTGCAGGCCTTTGTCTTATTTTAGCTTTATTTTCAAATAGGTCAAAGCTACATACCATATTAATAATTTATTAATAGGCTTTCGTTCGCTCCATCATTTAGTGTGTGATTAGATGTTTTTAGCTTCTTTCCACATCCGACACTAAAGATGTGAGCCATGGACGCCGACTAAAAATAAAACGGCACGTTTGTCACGGCTGGTTGGGCTGCCGCCACTAATAATTCTGACATTGTTTACAACAATAATTACTGCTGCGCAAAGTGCCTTCCCCAGATTGCAAAATGTTAATAGTAAAGCATTTAACTGTAAGCCAAACAATCATCAGAGCTATAGTTTTGAACAATAATCAAAAGATTCAGCAGGTTTGCAATGCTACTTTTGGTCTAATACTAGTCTTGACAACGCCACCAATGAAATATTGAGGCGCACACCTCTATCACGTTCAGCGATAGCGATCTTAAAAGCACATTACAATCCATCAGTAACGATCACAAAATCGTAGGTCAGAAAAGTGTTAGCTCTTAGGCCTACTTTAGCCTTTAGGCCTAATTTGTAGTGATTAGGCCTAATTTTTAGTTGACATTTTTATTTTGTAGGTAGCAGCAGCGTTTGAGATTAGGCCTATTGATTAATGCACCACGGTATCGAGACTACACGTTGCTACACATTGCCGTGGCAATGAGGAATCTTTAAACTATTAGACGCAGGCATGTTGTTGTTTCGTGCTGTGTGTAAATACACCGACTGCTGTTTAGATTCGTTTTATATCTATAGCTTCGCCGTGGTACGACGTTTTAGGTTTCATATTCGGGATTCCCATCGCTAGTGTAAATGCGCAGCTTCGTCTCCATGCTGACGGTAATCCCTCCAAGCATTCTTTTTTCCAAATGGTGCTAAGGTGTATCGTTAACGGAATCTTTTTGTTTTTTTATGGTTGCGATGTTCCATTAGTGGTTAAAATGAGACAATCAGATGTTATTATTTCATTGAGTTACGTCGAAAAAGGTTATCAGCTAGAAAGAAGCAACCAAAATTTTATTTGCCGTGTTTTTTAAAGTTAACTTGACTACCATCAGCGTACTATATGCTTCGTCGGAATTCCTTAGCTATTCAGGATTCTAAATTTACAATGGTGAGTGTTAGAAATTAATTCGAAAATTTGTAATTTCTTCCATAATAATTGTTCGATTTACGGCAACATTTGGCTCAGCAATACTTTTGGGGGTATCAAGCTATGTACCAAATTGTATTCCAAATCCGACCTTTCCTTTGGGCTCCACCCAGACTACAAATGTGCAACCAATGGACGGACCAACCAACCAACCAACCAACATTTTGCAATTTGGTGTCCGTTATAGGCTACGCTTCGCTCGCTCCGCCAAAAATTGTTGCCTCCGGTATGGAAAGCAGGGATACATTATTGTCGTTATTCAACAAATATTGCAAATGCAGACTTATGACCCCCTCCCTCACCGACCCCATTTTCAACAGTTGCTGCAGGCTTGATCAAGCCTCTTAAAATCGTGGATGCAATTTTGTTGTACGAAAATTCACAACGTCGCTATACGTCAGGCCCTTAATACTGTTCTCATACACTCCGAGTTCCTAAGTACAGAATTCTTTATGTAATCCTGACAGTTCTTTTTTTTTCACGATGAGTTTAGCATAGGGCCAAATTTTACATGTAAGTGAAAAAGGCGAAATTTTACTTATAACTCAAATGCTTTAAAATAAAATATCTAAAAATTCGTTCTTTCTTAGTATTTATTAACCAACGGTATACGAAGAAAGTGGCTTTGAGTTCTACATCCACAAAATAGTTAAGTCTGCTCCTCATTTAGTTTCCAGATGTTTTAAATTCGTACGAAACCTTAACCTCCGTAAAAAAGTAAAAAAAAAACAATAATAAGAAAGCAGGAAGAAGCTAGTTGTTAAATTTAAATTTATGATAATGCCTAGTTGTTATTTATCCTTAGGCAGGTTTAAACAAAAAAAAAAAAAAAAAAAAAAAAAACCTAGAGTGGTTTAGAGTTTCGTTAACCTTTTAAACAACACTCGTAATTACAGGATTTAGAAAAAGACACGGTGTCTGGTACACGGAAGCTTTTCCTATCTTTTTTTCTTTTCCAATTTTTCTTTTCTTGATCGTCAAACAAGATAGCGTCGTAGAGCTGATATTAACCACACCCGTATTAGTATATCGTCTAAGAATAAAACCACTTATACAACCAGTTCTTCTATTTAACTCAACGCTAATAACGGAAAGGAAGAGTTCTAACAAAAGCGGTGATAGTCAAATTAATGGTAGCTGCAGTGTGGCGCGCCCAGGTATTTACCGGGGGGGGGGATTGGATGGAGGGGGGGCGGCAGTGATTAATTTAGAATTCAAAATGGTGTCCGAAAACTTCAGCGAAGGGCTGTAAAAGTTAATTCAATGGTTCTCCGGAGTGGTATTAAAAAAATGGTGCAGGTGCGCAGTGTTTT
>JAHWFP010077952.1:7074-19730 GCA_023313725.1 Lithobius niger
AGTGCGCTGAGGGTACGTCAGGTTGACTAGGTGTATTAACAAAAGTTAAAATATTCACATGAAAATTGTGACAAAGTCCACATTGAATATGACACTGCAATTTCATGTGGCCAATTTTTGTTAGGCTACTCAATACAAAGTACTTGTTTTACTAGCGTTTTATAATTATCTTTGTTATTATTATTTGTAATTTTAAATCTGTGGTTAAAAATAATGTTGAACCAATAAAACTTACGTGAATCTTCCTGTTACGGATTTTTAAAAAATCTGAAAGTCAGAGGCCATTAGGAATATCCCACCCTACCCTACCTCTAGCCAGTCCGCCAATGTGAAAACACGACATCATTCGCTTTGCTCACTCGTTCAATAGGAAACAACACCACAAAAACGCGTAATAAAATACTGTAATATATCGCACCCGAAAAGCAGCGAGGATGGCTCAGTAATAAACAGCAAAGGTCTTATACGAGCATCACATTCATTGTACCGTCCAGATTCAATCATAGAAATTCGGTGTACCATCCAGATCACCGCAAAGGTAAGTGATGACTCACTTTGTGTTGTTCTGCGCCATACAAGATGAGCCATCTCGACGTACACGATAGCTTCTAACCGACCGCAATGTTGAAGAGCTGACTTGCCGAAATGCGCAGTTACACGCCGCAATTTTTCGTATGATTGGCGTTGAGCGCACACCTTTACGCTGAGGAAACGCTGACGTCAGCCACTGATCGTGTACTATTTGACGACTGTTTTTCGCGCAGAGGCCTTTTTTAGAGGTTAGCGAACTAAAACCGCCATAACTAAATTAACTACAGCATAATACCTTGCGTGCTGGTGCACTGCAACTCAGCCACCCGCATACTTGAATTTCATCGGATCAGAATTGAACAGATGTGTCTGGTTTTTGAGGAGATATCGCAGACGTAAATCGGCTACCCCCGTTTTTTGGCCACAACCACATTAATTCGACGTGTGACACGTCGAATTAAAAAGGGGATGGGAAATTCGCCACAGTGGCTACTTAAGATAATATTTTGTCGCCATTACCAATTTTTTATTCGCATTTGGCGAATTGGCGACCGTATTTCTTGAGCCCTGAGCTGTAGCCTCTGTTACTTGTAGTGCGCATGGACCATTTCTCACGCAGTAGGTTGTTGAGTTCGCGTCTCATCAGGAACTGGATCTCAGGATTTGATGGTCCCTAGATATTCATCAGCACAACCTTATCCCGGCCGGCTGCGGTGTTCAGGTTCAGTAGCCAGGAATTTCAAGGCTTCGTAGATATACATCATCCATTGCGTTTGATTTTTTGGAGTTTATTTTGTGCTGAGTCTCCACGTGGAGGACTGCAATGCCATTCGTTTTGACTTCCCCTCGTGCCAGCCATGTGTTGTTTTATCCTTGTTCGAACACCTTTTCTCGTTTCTCCGTAAACGGCACCACAGTCACCACATGGGATTTGTTCCACTCCTTCACATGTGTTTCGGACCAGCTGTAGAACCCCATCAATTCTCTCCCTAGTTTTGCCTCTTCTCCTTGTAATTGGCTCTTAGCTCGGCTTGTCTTTTCATGAGGCGGTCTTTCAGTCCTTTCAAATTTTTAACGTAGGTCTTGAATCTATTCTTCCGAAGCATGCTTTGGACTTATCGGTAACATCCCTCAGGTACGTCAAGACCGTCTTCGGTTCATTATCTTATGGTCACTCTCCAGTTGGTTTGCTCTCTTTGCTCCCTCTTTTTTCATTCCTACTGCACTGCTAATTATGCGGGTTAGATCTCCTGTAGGGTAGCCTAACTCAATAAATGAACCTTTCGTTTTGTACAGATGTTTTCTTGCTACACCTAGGTTCACCGAGTTATTTACCACTCGGATCTCATTCTGGGCTATTGCTGTTAGTTGGCTGATGAATATCCAGGTGCCTTCAAATCCTGGGATCCAGTTCCTGATGAGAGGGAAACTCGACAACCTATTGCGTGAGAAATAGTCCACGGCTCTACAAGAAACAGAGGCTACGGCCACACTTCAAATTCTAAGAGCAGATGAATAGCCACAATGACGAGGACGTAGTTGAAGCAGTACCCTGAAGAAGACAGTCTAATGAGCCCAACCAACCCCAGAAAGCAACTGACTGTTGAAAATTTTCGTAGACGTTGCGTAACAAAGAATATCTTTTTATTTAAAATTATGCATAATTAAGGTGAATAGGTACTTGAATATCCTATGCATTTTCAAAGTAAGTGATGTGATGTTTTTAACTCATAATGGGACTTATGTGCACTATCACCTACACAAGCAAAAGCAGAGCCATTTTCTCATGCAGACTTCAGTGATGTCGCACAACATTGCAACATGGGTCAACGATGTGATGACTTAGAAAACCTCTTATGACACCTCACAGGCCCCGTTTGATCAGCTGATTAAAGTAAAAATAGGTCAAGAAAAAAGTGAAATGGCACAAATTTACCTTTTTGATATTATGAGAGTATTGTTTCATGGCTACTTTCTCCACTGTATTTTCGAACCCAAAAAAGGACTTTACATCCAAACACGCCACTTGTTCGAAGCAAGTCCAGTCTCGGTTTTCGGGGTGTACCTAAACATGAAAAGTAGTTTATAAATTAGCATAATTAACTTTGATACAAAAAAGAAAGGAACAAAACAAAAATACCTGGTGTTACAAAGGACATTTTGCCGGCCCCCAGCCTGGCCGGCTAAAAATGGTTTCTTTTTGCCTAAAACATACTTAACCTGATAATTTTGCATTACATTCCTCGAAGGTGATGTTCCCCTGGAGGTTTCTTCCGGTTCGTAGATGCCTGCTTGCATATCCCACCACGTGGCGCGGTCCTCCCTCATAAAAGCGAGAACGTGGACACTTTCGGCATTCATTTTACTCTCAATGTGTCAGGCGGTGACTCGAGAGGGGAGGCAGGGCGGGAGTAAGGTCAAGAATGTTTTAGGCAAAAAGAAACAATTTTTAGCCGTCAGACTGGGGGCCAGCAAAATGTCCTTTCTTTATTGCCAAAAAATATTAACCTGATAATTTTGCATTATCAGGAGACCTCGTTAAAAACAGGTGGTGGGCACCGCCTGGACGGGCGCCCCGGGATGCAAGCAGGATTCCCCCAAAAAGTTGTTGAAAACTTCGCACTTTGTTCAGAACAGGTGAGGAATTTCGAAGTTTGGTCTCTTTGTCTTCTCCTCCGTTTAGCGTGTTCCCATTATGAATGGCTAGTTTCCATCGTGGTTGGCTTGCTTCTGCTTCGTTCAGAGTGCTTAAGGGGGATTGACTACTGTACAGGCTAGGACGATGGGTTCCAGTCGGTGCAGTCTGTTTTCTTTTCGACCTTTTCGTCTGGTTGTGTGAGGCAGGTCGATGGATTTCCTTAAAATGCTGGTGTGCGAATCACTTTGGTTGGAAGACCTTGTCGTGGGTTAACTTTGCGGGGTTTGCCTTGATTGTAAGAGATTCTGTGTTGGTCATTCAATTCCTGTGTGGTCCCATTGCTGTGGGGATTCCGTTCGAGTGTGAGTCAGTGAGGACAAGAAAATGGTTCCTTTCTTCTTGTCTATTTTTTTTTTTATTAAAAATTGAGGATGTGGAGAGAGCTGTCTTGTGTGTCGGTCGTAAGGTGGATAGGCCTGATCCCTTACGGCCCCTTGTGGTGTGGTGGGCCGGCGAGTTGCGAGCGATACGAGGCCAGTGAGTCGTTATAGCCGTCAGACGGGTGTACGACGCGGTGGAGTCGGGCGAAAGGGCTTGACCTGGCCCGTTGGTGTGAGGGTCGTGTGGAAAGGCTTAAAGGTTGGATGCCGAATGTAAGCCACGGTTAAGGAAGTGGTGGCCGCAAGTTGGGACAGTAGGTAGGGCGAATGACACAAGCGGACGTGGAGTGCGTCAAACGGGACGATAGTTTGATGGTTGTACGGTCGGGATCCGAGCTAAGAGATACCGGGTGCTAAGCACCGACAGGCGGCAGGGCCATCAGCAGTGCAACGACGTGTCATGGGTGTGGAAGCTCCACGTGGAGTCGGTGTATAGCCGTCCTACAAGGTGGCCGTTGGCGTGAGAGTTTCACAGGTCCGTCGCCTGGCGACACCGACGACGAGGTGTGCGCCGAGCTAGACGACAGAGACATGGTCGGACGACCGAGATCGGTGCGGCGGGATGCCGAGCCGTAAGCGCTGGCAGGCGGCAGGGGCCACCGGTAGCGCCACGACGTGTTGTGGGAGCGGAACCAGCCCTTCATGAAGCTGGCCTGGTATGGTCGAGGATAGGTTCGGGCTCCGACAGTGGGTCGCTTGTTTCGGTGAGGACATGAACAAAATGATGTGAACGGACGACATGATCGTGGATGTAGTTGATGACCTGAGTCAATGGCGGAATTTCAGGGAGTTTGGAGGCTACCGTGAGTTGAACTCGGTGGAGCTGGGACTTCCCGGTTTGGCGGGAGGCCGGACGACACGAACACGGTGTGCTGGGTGAGTGGTGACGATGATACTGAGAAACTTGGGCAGAATGTCGCCAAAGAAGATGGGGGGGGGGGGGGGGAGTCCGAGCAGGGGCGATTTAGAGCAGTCAGAATGCCGCGGACGTCCGAGTCGGCAGTTGATGCCAGATTCGAGTGACAAGGGGACGTCAGCCGTGCGACAGGGTTGAAGGCGTGCATCGTTAGACAGGGTGTGCGTCGGGGATGGCAATGAGTTGTCGTCTGAGAAGGATTCGAATCATCAGCGGACGTGCGAGTTGAGGTGGTCCGTCGTGAGGAAGACATGGCATTGTCGGGGCACGGCGGATGACGGGTGGTTGTAGTCGTCGGCAGACTCGGGGTGACAGCCGAGGAATCACCCGAAATGAGACGGTAGGCAACGAAAGGAAGGCCGAGCGAAGGTACGACAGGAGGATGGGGGGTGGGGGGGCTTCAGGCGGATGAAGCAGCCATCATCGATGGTGGCTGAGGCAAGGAGACGACAAGCTCAGGGAGCTTCCATTCGTAAGGTAGCATCAATGGGACAATAATGCAAAAAATTGACAGGACAGGTATTGTATTTATGCAGCATAAAGAAGGCAGACCAGTACGGTTTCATCGGCGGTTTTGAGGGGTGGTTCGAGAGGCAGAGACGAGTCGTCGGTCGTGTCGTCCGGAAATGAATTTTCCTTCCCTACGTTGGAGGGGGGGGGGGTTAAGTATCGTCGTAAATGATGTCTTGATCTCTGCTTGAGACGTGGGGTGGTCATGGGCGAGACAAGCAGCAAGCGATGGCATGACATTCACCTCTAAACATGAGTTTTAGTCATGAATGAGGCGGTCAACAGTGTGGACAGAACTGTAGACTTGTTTTACGTTCGAAACATGGGGTGAGTCACGGTCGAACTAGCAGCAAGAGATGGAGACGTCTTTCGACTTGACTCTTAACTCAGGACGTAGGTTTTTTTTTTTGCCACGTTGGGACGAGCAGCAGTATGTGCAGCAACGGATGACTTTAGTTACACTTGTGACACGGGATCAGTTATGGACGAGACAAGTAGAAGGAAAGCAGATGGCGTCTAACTTGATTCTTCACTCAAAGCGCGAGTTTTGGTCACGAATGAGACGTGCAGCAGTGTGGGTAGCAACTGAAGCCTTGATTGCCGCTCGAGATATGGGTGGTCATGACCAGCGGCAAGGGGAGCAAACGGCTACTGTCTTGGTTGCATACTCAAACGTGGGACTTAGCCACGAGTGAGACGAGCAGCAGGGTAGTTGACCGCGACGGGCGATTTGATTTTGCTCGCGACGTGGGTGAATCACGGTCGTGACAGGCAGTAAAAGGTGTAGACGGCATCCGTCTTATTCTTTACTCAAACGTGGAATTTAGCCACGAGTGAGACGTGCAGCAGTTGACAGCAAGTGTTGACTTGATTTTCACTCGGAGACGTGGGGTCAGCCACAAACGAGACGAGCGGCAGGGGGTGTAGACGGCTCCCGTCTTGGTTCTCCACTAGAGACGTGGGGTTAGCCAGAGACAAGCTGTAGGAAGTGTGGACGGCTTCCGTCTTGGTTCTTCACACAAAACGTGGGATTAGCCATGAGTGAGATGAGCAGCAGTGGACAGCAACAGGTGACTCGATTTTCACTCGAGACGTGGGGTTAGCCACGGTCGAGACAAGCAGCAAGAGGTGCAAATGGCTTCCGTCTTGATCACTCAAAACGTGGTTTCTAGCCACGAGTGAGACGAGCAGCAGTGGACAGCAAGTCGACTTAATTTTCGCACGATACGTGGGGTCAACCACGGTCGAGACAAACGGCAGGAGGTGCAGACGGCTTCCATCTTGGTCCTTAACTCAAAACGAGGGATTAGCCACGAGTGAGACAAGCAGCAGTGGGAAACAAGTTGCAGTATGGATTGAAAACTGTAGTCTGATTGGCTGTAGAAAACAGGAACAGTGTTGGTTCTTTACTCGAACAAGGCCTTGAGTCGTGATCCCGTCGTTTGAACGTGAACGTGATGACATCGAGTAACCAAAACTCAGTAGCAAATCCAACCGTTTCCGGAAAACATCGTAATTGAACATCGTAATTGGGACGGGTTGCCTGCAACACGTCACATCCGGGAATCTGGTGCGGGAAGCGGCCGGGAGGGCTAGCGTCCATCGAGGCGTGTGGCGAGCGTTGATGAGCCGCGCGTTCTCCGAGCAACAGAGACGTGTCGTCGGTTGTGTTGTCTGGGAAAAGAATTCTCTTCTCGGCCGGTGAATGCTGTGCGGCAAGTGTCGCTGCCTGGGCCAACAGAGGGGTGTTGTGCGGTCTTCGCTTGATGGCGGTAGTCAAAGGGGAAGATGCGACACGTTTGTGCCCATCGTATCTGGAAGTGGACGCGACCCAGTCTGGAGTACGGACTTTCCGGATCGATGATGAACACGACGTCGGTGTCATCGGGTTGTCTTGTAGGAGTCGCACAGAGTCGTGGACGATGTCTCGGACTACGCTGCGTGCGACACTGAAGCCTATGCGGGAAGAATTGGACGACAGGTCTAATGGAGAATTATGGTCCGGAGAGCGAGTGGCAAGCGTCGCTTGGCGAAGATTTATTTTAGCTTCTCGATAGTTGTCCTTCACAGCATGGGGATCGTTCCGTAGGGCCGACAGGTCCAGGGGCAGAAGGCGGTGTCCGCTGTCCCGGAAGAAGCGAGTCAGAAGAGGCGACACCCCATTGAAGGACGACATCCGGTGGTGTCGTAAGCGGTGGGCACATCAGCGAGGTCGAGGGCGGAGGCCCAGCGGTTGCCGAGGGAGAAGTGAGTAAGAGCACAAGGGAGACGACAGACGAAGCGGTAGCTTCGCAAGCGGTGACCACCTTCGGCGTTGAATCCAAATTCCGTACGACAGGCGGGGAACGAAGGAGCGAGGTGGCGTCCTCTAGCTTTTATGAGGGAGGACCGCGCCGCCTATGCGCGATGAGATATGCAAGCAGGCATCTACGCACCGGAAGAAACCTCCAGGGGAACATTATATTCGAGGAATGTATTGCAAAATTATCAGGTTAATATGTTTTGGCAATAAAGAAAAATAAGTTGCTGGATCACCGTCAAACAATTATTTTGACAAGGAAAAGAATTGGCAAACGTTAATGTTTTAAATTCAGTGCAAGTGGTTTCGAGATATAGGTATTTGAAATGTACTTATCACATACACGAAATAACAGTAAATATTAGCTACTGTTATACACACATCAGTGGGCTTAAAGTAGGCTAGCCTTCCATTTAAACTGAAACCATTTGTTTCTATAATTATGGCCTTAAATAATACAATTTAATTCTCAATAATTACAGCAAATTATTAAGAGTCACAAGAATAACAAAAGCAATTCTGGAAGAAAGCATAACATTCATTCAGTTTGTTCATCTGTCTGGAACATTAGGGTTTGTTCCTTAAGCTTGGTCCATATGTTTTTTATTTTATTTGGTATTTCTGTGAGTCTTCGTAACACTACCACTACGCTGCTTACACCAGCAGTGTCTGTTAGCTAATAACCAGGCTCAGTCTTGACTACACGGCAGGTGATACCACTGAGCAGGCCGTCACCTGGTGCCTGCCTCACCAACATCACTACGTTCTACATAACGAATAAAAGTAACTAGAAAAACGCTAACTTTCACAACAAAAGACACTCGCACTGTCTAGCTAATTTTCGTTAGTTAACTACCATCTTCCTCAGGCCCTGAAGTTAATTTGGACTCTTTTTACATCTCCGCTATCGACAGTGCGAGTGTCTTTTGTTGTGAAAGTGAGCGTTTTTCTAGTGACTTTTGTTCGTTTTGTAATGGAGTTTCACAGTACGAAAATTAACGATATTTTACGTTCTGCATGAATACGGGGATGAGGAGCCATACAGGACAGAACCCCCTAAGCCTTTGTTGCATTCACTATGGCGCCAAGGTTGGCTACGGAAATTTGTTGACACGCTTCTTTGCAACTTTAAACCAGAAATCCCATAGACAATAGCTCAAGACGGTCCAGCGCCAGATCAAACCTTACTCATTCCTTTGTCCACCTGCTGTAGTTGACTGAATGGCTGAATCGGGTTAATCTTGAACTTTACCAGAAATTTTAAAAATAAAAAAGAAGTGGATCATGGACAAGGGCAAACTTGGGGATTCAAACCAGGTAATCTTTAAACCCAGCCATGCCAAAAGCTCATGCAGAAATAGCTTGTTAGTCCTTCACACACCCTGACCAGTAGGTCAGTTAGGGTTGCCAGCTAATGGCCAGTATAGCCTACTTTACAGAACTCTCAACGAACAGTGACACTCACAGCTAAAAACTAGACAAATGTCCTACAAAGTTTTTGTCAGAGAAAGTAGTAATATCAAAGCGAAAATGGCTGCCACAATGTAGTGCCAATTTCTTATGACCGCTCTAGGTTACAATTGCAATCCAATCACAGCCTATCGAAATTTCGATCCATATTGCAATTGTGTTACAATATAAGCAGACACTCGTCGTAGCACCCAGGGACTTTGTTACAATAGTTCGTTACAATTACCTTCGCGCATCAAGCCAGCAGTAACCACGACAGTTAACCTGCTCACCACACCTGCCGAGTTTACAAGGGGAGATTAATTATCATTGCTAATTGTGACAGGCACTTCAGTATCGTGCAAGTGATAGTTGTGATATTATCGTTCAGACGGAACACGGTTTGGTTAAGTAAAGCTGATGCGCCAACATTGGCACAAACAATACAGTTTAATAATGAAATGTTGTAGGATTGCTCAACCTTACAATCAGCAATCAGCAGGGGTGCATAAAATTCTTACTGGCAAAATTTCCCACAAAATTTTCCTGCAGATTTTTCAAATTTTCACAGCCTTTCACTATGTATGTATGCAAGCCATTTTTTAGTGAATTTCCAGTTCTCTTAAATTTCCCGCGAACCTCGTTCTACCATTCTGGCATATTCTGCACTCCTGCTAATCAGAACTCTATTTTTATGATTGGTAATGTTCCCAGTGGTCAGGTTTGAGCAGCAGGTACATTTCTTCTTGTGGTAGTGAAAAAGTGTTTGATTTTTCGTGTTAGTCTATGTAAGGCAAAAAGTAGTTCACCCATTAATTTGTATGTATCCGTCAGACTGTCTTTTAAACGTATCTGTACTGTGTCCCACGTAGACCCCTCAGCCGACATCGCCGCCGGAAATACGTCAATCGCATATTCGCCGCATTTTTGTTAGGCTAGCCATGTCGTCTTTTTAGGTTTTTCTTTTACCAACCAAGTTTGCCTGATCGAAGTTTGACATAATGAGCAATTTTTAGAGGCATTTCCGCATATTTGAGGGTCAAAAAAATCAAATTGCTGCAAGGAAAATAGGTAATCCAAAGCGTAATCTAATTATCTTTTATATAGGCACTAGTCTCATCTTTGTAAGGTGCTTTAGTTCAAGAGGAGTCGCTATGCGCACACGAACATGGTACGTCTTTAAGGATGCAGATTACGTAATTAAGTTAACTCAAGTTTGCAGAAAACTAAAAAATGTGTTTAATTTTAACGTTACATTTAATGGTGTCATTTGAATTTATTTCCTTTGCCAATATAACCTATAATTTACAGCATATTTCATTTGTTGTGTTAAAAATTGTGTTTACGTGCTTAAGACTTAATGTGGCATAAAACTAAAACTTACATGCGTAACAAACGCTTTAGCTTAAAGAAATTTTATATTGCTCTCATTTTAATGTAGGAAATGCCAAAATTCGTGTAGGCTAAGCCAATAGTCGCCGAAATTGTCTCAAGCCGATAGCGGCCAAAATAATAGTCGGCTAAGATCAGCTAGCCGAAAATTGGCCGAATATTTTCATTAGCCAGTCGAATAACTTAAAATTGATCGGCTGAGGGGTCTAGTCCCACGAGTTAGCAGTTGAAACATTTTTCTCTCTACTGCCGAGATGTTGACAGTGCGCACCAATCACACTTACATCAGCTAGTGGGAACCAATCTACATAGGCTCCTTACACTGGACAGTGGGCACCACAGTCAACAGCTCATTGGGAAAACTGAGAAAACTGTTTTACAGCCAACTCGAAGTGATGCAGTGTAAGTTTAAAGACCATCTGAAGATGTAGATTGTTGTATCAATGCATTTACCGGGTAAAACTACTTTTTGCATAAAATAACCGTGAGGAAAAATCAAACTACTTACTGGCAGATATTATTTCACACAGCATTATAATGTAACATTCAGAATTACTATATGAAACAGTTCCCATACGAATGCTTTGATAATCAATGGTCTTACTGTGTATAGACACGTTTCGTTAATGATGATTCTCGAGGAGAAACTTTCGTTGTGTGCTTCGATTTTCAGTTGTCTACTTCGACGATCCAGGGAGTTCTTTTGTATAAAATAGACGTAGTCGACACCAACAATCTGAAAGAAGAAAAGTATCAAAATTAAGTATCAAAGTATTACACAGGTGATTTGTTTAGCAAACCTATTTGGTCTTAATTCCCACCCTTTGCTAGCAGAAATAAATAAGGGTTTATTTTTCTACTAGAGGTAGCCCGTGCTATGCACGGGGCCGGTCACATTTCCAGGGATATTTTCCCGACGACTTGTCAGATTGATCGACCACTCATGCCTGGCTCCTTTTTGGCTGCAGGTAGAGTGGGAGAGTGCATTTTCAATGCGGGCGCGAGGAGGGGAGAAGTGGTTTTCCTTTAGGCTTTTCTTTTAGCCGGCCTCCGATATTATAATAAAGATTTTAAAATATCAGTTAAGAAAGAAAGAAAAACAAAATGTGGCCAGCAAATTTTTGAAAAGGAACTTCTCTACATTAACCAAGGACGTCTTCAACTAATTAATTAAACATGGTACGCTATTTACCAAAATTGTCCCTTGATTGTCACAAATCAATGTGCGAATTTTCGGTGGTTTTTATCTTTTAGACGGTAATAAATTACGAGCTATTAAAGGCACTGTTGAGGAATGGTACTTGGCTAATAGGATTAACCTTGTCGGCCTTTCCCTGGTTGAATGATATCACTAGTTTGAAAGGCCGACCCTTTTTGTAAACTTGGCAGCTTCTCTTACCAGTTTTGGTTTTGGGTGGATATCACGACTTTCATAGGCCTGTGAATGTACAAAAAATCCCACGGTGTAATTGCACCCCTACCTTTTTTGTCTGGAGGTATTTTATTGTATGAATGTTCTCATTCATAATTTTCACATTTGCTATTGTCATTCCAAATAAATTAATAACAAGCGTAACAGTATGGTAATTACTAAGACATAATCAATTCCTATGGAATAAAAGATACCCTGTGTCTTATTGAACCAGTAATAAGAAATTTATTCGGGTCGTGGGGCAGATAATTCATTTTGAATTCGCGCACCGTAAAAAAAAAAAACTATTTGGATTTGGTTGGAAAAAAAAACGACCAAACCTTTGCAATAATTGAAAGATACTCCGTCTCTTAGTGAACCACCTATTTGCAACAACAATGAATTCTGACAATTAGGTACTGAAACGATAAGCGTGTAACACTTAAGCATGTTATAATCTACTGTTGGATGACAATACAAATAATGGTTACAATAATAATTTTGCACTTACGAGCCACTTTAGGACCACGTGCTTCTAGTTGCAACCCCCACTTTAGAAAAAGGCACTTCCCCATATGACGCTTTACCTGTCTGCCGAAATTTAGATCTGGCAACTTTCCCTAATCAGCTGTAGACATGTCGTTATACCCTGTGAGAATTAACATGGGAGCCTGTGGACTAGTTACTAGTTACTAGTCACCAGTAACACAAATCAACGTTATTGCGCACACTTTCTCTCCATGAAGGACACGTTCCCACATTTTCGTGTTTAGTTTTTCTTTGTACTGGACCCAAGACACCTGATTCAAACGATTTGCATTGATTTCTACCAGTATGCTGAAATCACGTACAAGTTGGTTTCGGTTAAAAGACACAGTCTGCTAGTGAGCCGCCATTTGACAACAATTACACTCCAACAATTACGCTGTAACAATTAAGCTCCAACAACAATAAAACGTCTAGTTGGCGGCGACACACTAGCGTGTGTCTAGATTAGGCAAATATCAATGTTATTCAGATCGTTTTTTCAACAAGAAAACGTTAAGCTATGTGTCTAACAGTAATTTTTA
>JAHWFP010077953.1:0-28230 GCA_023313725.1 Lithobius niger
TGATGTGTAAGGTAAAGTTTAACTGATCCGAAGTCAAAACATCAAAGGAACAAGGGCCCTCACATCAAAGTTAGGGGCCTGGGACTAACTACAATAGTGGGCCCCCTCCTCCCCCGACTGAAATCGGAAAAACGTTACACTATGTTATAATGTTCGTTGGCCACAATTGTGCTTAACGGCAGGGCCGGGTTAAGGGGGATGCTTTGGGTGCTAAAGCACGGGGCCATAGGCCAATACAGGGCCTCAAAGGTGCTTCATGGTCACTGGAAAAATAAAAAGAAGGTACTATTTTAAATAAAAAAAAAAATTACTTTTACTGAATAGTTGCATCAACAAGTTCCCATTATAACAAAATATATCTTTTTTTCCTCTTTTTTTGGGGGGGGGGGGGGGGGATTCACAATAAATATTAATCAACAGGCCTCTACGAGTTTATGACGGCGCTGCCTAACGGGCTGGTTCATTTGTAACGTCATATGCATAATGTTGGCTTTCCTGTACGACTCAATTCTGCGACATCAGTTCAAATGTAGACTATGTAAATGCAGCCAACACATTCATTTTCTTGTTTTTTCTTTCATGCGAGATGATTTTGCGACATTAACTCGTAACCTGTGTAAATGTTGCAAACGCTATTCTCAACGGGTCGCACGATATACCGGGAGGGTTTTCGGCACTGCTGGGGCCGAACCTGTGAAGAGATCTTTTGGAAACTTTTGCTGGTATTGACTCCCACCAACACGTGTCTAGGCCTACCAGAAATGTGTTTGGGCAAAAGCCAGCAATTCTGGACCTTGTTTTCACTGCAGGGGAAATTGAAGTGCCTGCTGTGGTCCACAGTGCTCCTTACGGGAAGAGCGATCACGACGTTTTGTATTTTGATGCCCTCTTTTAATTGTCGGCGACATTATGCATTCAAAAAAGTTATTTACAACTATCGCAAGGCAGACTTTGCCAGCTTGAGCGATAGCATTTCTAAATTGGACTGGGACAGTGTTTCACTGAAGCTAGTTTAAACGGAAAATGCAGCTCTCTCAACGAGTCTCTTATTTCACTGGTCGAAAAACACGTCCCTAAAATGTTGCAGAGAAAATACAGAGTCCCACTTCCGATTGAAGTTCGTGCTGCCATTAAACTGAAACGTAAGGCGTGGAGATGCTACAGCAAGTCAAAAACTTCTGAAGACTACGCTGACTATGTTATTCATCGGAATAAGAGTGTTGCCTCGCTCCGCTGTCACGAACGGCAACACTGCATGAGTGTAATCAAATTGAAAGATATCAACAAGTTTTTTTTTTTAATTTATCAGTGTTGGACAGGGCAAGGCATTTAAGATTAAGTCAATGACTTCAAATGGGACTACCTTTTCTGATCCTGTTGACATTGCTGAAATACTTAACTCCAAGTTTTCTTCGGTATTCGGGACTGATTCTAAAACATGCAATATTTGTGGGCCTATGGCTCAAGTGCATATTAATTCCTCTACAATTTTTAAGCTACTTGTATCTCTGGATCCAAAGAAGGCAGCAGGTTCTGACGGGCTGTCGCCTCAGATCTTGAAGCACTGTGCACAATCACTTGCCAAGCCTTTCTGCAGTATCATTAGCGAGTCCATACAAACGGAAATTGTTCCCGAAAGCTGGAAGCTCGCAAACATTGTCCCCCTGTTCAAAAGGGGTAGTCTTGACGACCCCGATAACTACAGACCGATCAGCCTCCTGCCTGTTATCTCTAAAGTGTGTGAAAAAGTTGTGTACCAACTGCTGGTTGACGAATGCAGTCAGCTTGGCATCCTTGATGACACGTAGCATGGCTTCACCAAAGGACGGTCATGTCTTACCAATCTGCTTACTACTCGTAATGCATGGACTGCTGCGATGGACTGTGGATTTCCAACCGATGTGATTTTCCTCGATTTCAGTCGTGCTTTCGACACAGTGCCTCATTCCAAGCTGGTTGACACCCTTGTGCACCTTGGCATTAGCGTTAATCTCACAAGGTGGATCAATAATTACCTTCAGGGAAGGAGGCAGCGTGTGGTGATTGAGGGATCTTGCTCCGGTTGGAGCAAAGTTACTTCGGGTGTTCCTCAGGGATCAGTGCTTGGCCCTATTCTTTTCTGTTTGTTCATTGCGGACATGGGCCGCGACATCTCCAGCATTTTGGAAAAGTATGCTGATGACACCAAAATGCACCGAGCCATTAAAAAGCCGATCGATGCTTCTATTTTACAAGAGGACTTCGATAAAGTTATTAAACGGTGTGACGAAGTAGGGATGCTCCTTAATCCAAACAAATGCTATGTAATGCACATTGGTCAAAGTAACCCTCGGCTTATGTACTACTATCGTGGTAAGCCACTTAGTGTGGTGAACACTATTAAAGACCTGGGAGTCATCATCTCGAATGATTTGAGTGTCTCGGATCAGTTGATGCTGTTGTCGCCAAGGCAAACAGATTCATTGGCTTCATTAAATGGCATGTGCGTTATTTGGATGCTGCCTCCGTGAAAGCCATCTATAAATTTTATGTTCGCCCTCTGACGGAGCATTGTATTCAAGCTTGGCGGCCATGGCTAATCAAAGATATTAGTCGTCTTGAGCGTGTTCAACGCAGGACTACCAAACTGGTGCCACAGTTTCGGGGGCTTTCGTACTGTGAAAGGCTACGAAGGCTTGGTCTCACGTCTGTTCCTGAAAGGTGGACTCGAGGAGACAATATCTTGACATACCAAATCCTCCGACGAGGGGTCAGGTTGAATCCAAATGTATTCTTTAGCCCTTCTGTTTCTGTGACTCGTTGGCATCCTCAGAACTTGACCAAGAGTCATGTCAAGTTGGAAGTGCGACGCAACGACTTTGCACACCGAGTTGTCAACCCGTGGAATGGACTTTTAGCCAATGTGGTCAGCGTTGGAACTGTGAACTTGTTTAAGGCTGCTGTGGACAAGTTCAACGCAGCTAAACCCCACGTCTGAATTCCCCCTTTTATGCTGCTACGAGCCCATGGCTCTGCGGTTGTTTTTCGTGTATTATTAATCCGGGCTGCTTACGTTTGATGGTCCCAGCTTAACAAGTGGACAGACTTGCATACAGTGCTCGTTGCCTTTGGAAGGGAGGAGTTGTTTGTTGGGAGTATAAAATAAATTCACAATACGCATATATCGAGTACCTTACTCAGGATGAAGTCGTCAAAAATCACAATTGCGGAAGAAATAATTTTTGGAGGCCGTGCGGGCCCCTTGAGTGACCGGGCCTGGGTACAGTGCCCTCCCCCCCCCCCTGGTGTGGGGCCCTGAAAGAAACTCAAATAAAGTTTCCTGTAAGGTTACAGACAGGGCCGCCGAGAGGTTGGCCCGGGCCTGGGGTCAGCATTAATTCGTCCGGTCCCCCTTCGCTCGCCAAACTGAAAATTTCCTAATATTTTTCTAAATTTCACAAATTTTCCTAAAGTTTAGAAATTTCCCTAAAATTTAGAAATTTCCTAAACATTTTCTAAAAATTTTCAAAATTTCTCATAAATTTCTTACGATTTTTCAACAAAACCAATTGGGAGGTAATAAGTTTAAACCATTAAAGGCACATAATTCCCTCCGGTATATTTTAACAGTTTTCCTCGATACATTACCGGAAATAGTTTTATATGAATTCATTTACCTTTTATTTGATCATCTAAGGGTACGATCCCGGTGGCAGATGTGGCGCGTGTAAGCTAGTAAGCTTCTTTTTTACCGTTCGGTCCGAGGAGTATCTCACTCCCGCCAGAAAGCTGCTGGGGCTCCTTTCTGTGGTGACGTCACGCATTGTTTACACGCCTAGGTTGTGACGTAGTAATTCTTAGTGCACTTCAAGTCACGTGACTTGCCACTTCTGAGTGAAAGCCAAGTGAGATAGTAGCTGCCTTACTCAAGGCACGCAGCTTCAATCCCAGTTACCCTTGTTCTGAGCTTAGGAGAAATGGCGAGTGAAGAACGCTCTTATCTATTCCACTAAGTAGATTTGTTACCGAACCGGTAAAGGAAAGGACAAAACGAGAATTGGATTGACAATTAGGTTTATCCTATGTTTACCGCAAGAAACTAGGAAAGAAGGGGTGGGGCAGGGGTGTCAGGATTCTGACACAGTGATGGACAAAACCAAAGGCGGAGAAGAAATTAAATTGCAGATTGAGTTTCAGACGAAAATTGTCGTAGCAGACAAAAGGCCTATGGAAAAAACGTTTAGCTGCAGTACGAATTAAATTACAACTAGGGTCGGTCGGGAGAAGCTTTCTTTTTTCTTTTTTTTTTTGATGGTACGCTTAAAACAGACCCAATTTTATGCCTTTTATTTAAGCTGTTTCTGTACAGTAACGCCGTGTTTGATGCCTGCATAATACTAAAACATGAAGTCACAATTTAGGCTGCAAGGGAAAAAATAACGGTCGGGAGGACAAAATGAGATCGGTCGCAGGGGCGTAAACTTACTGCCCGGCGTCAGGGGGGGGGGTTAAAATGTCTCCCCCCCCCCCAAAAAAAAAAGCGATACATAATGACCGGTCCCTAAGCATGCCTCCTTGAAATAGCCAATAAATTAATATACGTAACATAGTCGGCAACGATAGGACGTAAATTTCGACATCAACACAGAATAAAGACCCCAAAAGCTTTTATTTGGTCAACTTCGTTCAAATAAAACTAACGTGTGGGTATTTTACCGCAGCAACAGACAGGGGATATTGATGATCATAACATGCAGTCATCTGCGCCAGTGTTTGTTTACCTTTTAGCATTCATACGACGTGTCACATGGCACGGCTCCGAAATGAGTGTGATCTAGCGTCGGATGTGACGTCATGCTTGTTTCACAGAGCAATGCGCGCTGCGGGCGTGTGAACTATATTTATAGCGCAGTTGACGTATGAGTAAAGCGGCCAGGACGGAGGGATTTATGTGCCTTTAAAGCATTATAAAGCATGGCAAGGGCGAAATGAATACGGTTTCAGCAAGCGAAAGAGCAGAAACGTCTGCTTGTTTGGGGCTCTTTATAATTTAATTGATATTAAATTATAAAGCATTTTCACCCTTCTCCTTTTTTCCGATTTGACGTGCATCCATCCGTGAGGACATGGTGCCGGGGTGCCCCATGAGGGAGAGAACGGCAAAGCCTCAGCCAGACAAAGGGGCCATTCAAAAACCACGTGGCTGTTTTTTAAGCCATTTTTAACCCCCCCCTCCCCCCTGTGTGGTCGTCTGTGGCCAGATCTTGCCCCCCCCCAAAAAAAAAAAAACCATGTGGCTCATAACTGTTGTAAGTGAGCCACCAGGCTTACGTGGTGCACTTCCGGTTTGGCCCACGGCCATTCCTGTTGCCGACTGACAGCAGTCAACGAAGGACATGTGTTGACTTTTGGGAGCAGTCAACATGACGATCGCTGAAGATACCCTTCGTCACAAGTGAAAGAGCTAAAGAACAAAGGCCCTTATGCATAAGGGGCCTTTCCGACCACGATAATTCGGCCGGAGAGAAGAACGGCGCCAGCGGCAGATTCAAAAGACCAACACCGCGTGTTAGGCCTAATGCCACAACGTCCAAGATCAAGCAGAGTCCGTCGGCCGGCCGCTGCTAACAACGGGGTGAGCAACCGTAAACGCTTGTGCCTAGTCAGTGTGTTAGAACTGTCGATTGCTCCCATAATAGTTTTCCTTGTCTAGTACGAACTTCCCACTCTGCTTCTGTTAAGAAATGACAGACTCCAACATGTCTTGGTTACGGGCCCAGCAACGGCAGTAATAACGGGGAAGTCCCGGAGCGGCGCCAAACATGTTAGCATTGAAACTAATGAGGCAAATTTGACGACGCAAATTTTTTTTCTCAAAAGAATGGACTGTTACGTCGTGTCCACGTAAATTCCGAGAAATTTTGAAAAAATTAAAGATGGCGGCCGCCACATAGACAACGGGAATATTCCAGAGTTTGAATATTTTTAGAATTTTGTTGCAATATACACAACGACATTTTTTTAGTGATTTATGCCTCTATGTACACAATCATTAAGAAGAGAAAGACGATTTGTTTACAAATAGAGATTATTGTGTATATGCTTAACCAGTTTGCAGAAAATAACGTTTTTTACGAGTTTTTTTTCCTAGAGAAGGAAAAATCAACTTGATGGACGATTGATTGTGGCATGACGTTTTAGAGAAGTTTTTTTGCAAGAATCATGGCTGTAATTGATGACACCAAATCTTTGTACCAGAGCAAGAGTCTACCACAATTCGAAGAAGATGACTACGAGTCACGAGAATTAGGCTTGAATTCGCCTTAGAAGAGAGACTAGTTGCTGAAATTTGTAAATGGTACTGCTGTACAGCCTAATCCTGATAAAGAGCCTGCAGTTAAGAACACATCTGAGAAGACAAAGCAACATGTAGGAGAATAATACTGGTGACCCTAGACAACAAGAACTTGAAAAGATTAAACAAGTTTACTGATCCCAAAGACATTTGGACGCAACTTGAGGAAACCTATGCCGCCAAGTCGAGACTCTGTAGGTTGGATGTACTCACGGAGCTCATCGAATGCAGATTTCTCCCACATGAGACGGGAAGGGATTACGTCTTGAAGGTACAACGATGTGCCGACGAGATTGAAAAGGCTGGCTGCTCTCCTGTCAGTGAAGAACTAGTCTGCGTTTTCATGATATGAGGTTTGCCGGAGGAATATGAACAGGTCGCCATAATTTGCGAATCGTATGACAAAAAGGACTATACCATAAAGAAGGTTGGCAACTTGATAATTAATGAGTACCAACGCAAGTCTGCTAAGGCAAAACAAACGAGCAGTGAGAGACAATCGATTTTGAAGATTGCCAAGACCCAAGTTGCTAATCCGTCGGTTGTACAGGAACAACACTTAAATGTCATAGGAGCACGGAGGAAAGAAGAGCGAATCTGCTTTAATTGCTCGAAGAAGGGACATCTTGCAAGGGATTGCAAATTGAAAAGACGAGGGCCAGTCTCAGTTGATAAGAATGGTAAGTCCTCTTACTACGCATCGAGTATAGGGGTGTTTTGCTCCACGATCCCTGAAACTCGTATGGAGAAAGAGTCGTTACTTCTAGATTGTGCCGCTACTAAGCACATGTTCTTCAGTAAGGAAGATTTTATCTACTACGAAGAAATAAAAGGAGAGACTGCCGTCTAAGCAGACAAGTCGCAGACGCCAATCGTGGGGAAAGGAATTGGACAGTTGACACTACATGGGCATAACGTGAGTTTCAGCAATGTCTACCATGTACCGACCCTACACACGAGAGTTATATCCCTCAGACAGATACAGCAAAATGGCGCAAGCGTGCATTTCCTACCAGGGAAGAGGATATGCAGCATTGATTTAGCAGTTAGTCCTAAATCAAAGATCCGAATCTTCAGGACGGACGAAAATATGTACAAGATTGAGGATTTCAATCACAACTGACCGCATGAGGCCAGAAGTAAAGAGTGCCCTAGGTTCAAAGAGCAAAAATACGAGGTCACGGGAAGCAACATTCACGAAGCAAGTAAATTCCTGCACTCAGCGCAAAGATGCCAGGAATGACTACTGGGAATGGCACAAGAAATTACGCCATGTGCCATATGACTCTTTATGCCGTATGCAAAAGCAGAACCTAGTAGTGGGTTTAGACAATGCCGTACTTAAACCACCAGAAGAGCTTTGTGAAGCGTGCCAGTTCGGCAAGTTCAGTCAGTTGCCTTTCAACAAGACAACGCCACGTCAAAGAGCTTCGAGGAAGCTAGACCTGATTCACAGCGACGTTTGTGGACCACTGAAGGTTAAGACTAACCAAGGCTTCTCGTACTTCATCACTTTTATAGATGACTACCGTATTTACCTAGTTAGATGCGCCCCCCCCCATATGAAATGTTTGCACTTTTCATTATGTTTATCCCCATTTATAAGCGCCTCCTAAAATATGCTAAATAAAGAAAAAAGTTTGGTTAATTTGTTTTTATTTGACTACTGTATTGAAATAACTTCAGTCACCACTACAATTAAAACGTTTTGGCATTTTTTTTTATTTAAAATGAATCTTTGTGCAGATCGTCCTTAACTACCACGATGCATAGTCCCTCTTTCAATGTCAAGGTCAAACAGCTGATGGTAGGACGGACAGCTACGTGCCAGCCTCGTTTTGGCTCACTCATTCATTCACTCACTTCCATCTGTAGTACGCGACGGCAAGCATGGCACCACACCGTAAATGCTACTCTCGAAATTTTAAATTAAAAGTTATTAATTTTGCCAAAACAAGCAGTAAACATGCAGCAGCTAAACAATTCAACGTCCATCGCAAGCAAGTTCAAAGTTAGTGCAAACAAGAGGAGGAGTTGAAACTTTTAATGGCCAATGCAAAAAGAAGGCGTGGTAGTGAAGATAGCCAAGGTACGCAGCTATAGACCGTGAATTGTACGAGTGGCTACTTGAACAGCGGGAACATGGGTATAGAGTAACTGGAAAGGCTTTAAAAGAAGAAGCTTTACGAAAGCATCGCCTTAATGGTGATCAGCATTTTAAGGCAAGTAGTAATTGGCTAACTCGTTGGCGAATACGGCATAAAGTTTCTTTTCGTCAAAAAACTACAGTATCACAACATCTACCAGCCAATACTACGGAAAAAGTGACGGCATTTCATCGTTTTATTATTAGAACACGGCAACGAAATAACTACGATCTCGGTGATATTGGTGGAATGGATGAAACTGCAGTTTGGTACGATATGCCGGGAAATTCCACGTTACACCCAACTGGTGACAAGACAATAAAAATGACAACAACAGGCAACGAATAAAAACGCATTACAGTTACGTTGGGAGCTTTCGCTGATGGGACTAAGCTACCTCCAGTCGTGATTTTTAAGGGAGTTCGGCCACCAAAAAAAGAAAAAAGAAATACCGATAGGCGTACATATTCGGATGACGGATAATGGTTGGTCAAACGATGAAGAAACAACGTGGTGGGTGCAGCACATTTGGCGAAAAAACGTCGGCGCAAATCGTGATCAATGCAGGTTGCTGGTTTGGAATTCATTCAGAGGCCACATAGCCGAAGGAATTACCGATTTCGTACGACGTGGTTATCTGACTGATATTGCAGTCATCCCAGGTGGTTGTACAGGTTTAGTTCAGCCAGCGGATGTGTCATGGAACAAGCCACTTAAAAACAAGTTGCACGAGCTTTACGACAATTGGCTAAAAAATGGGCCTAACGAACGCACAGCGGGTGGCAATCGCAGAGCAGCAAGCCGGCAGACCATGATGAGCTTGGTTAAAAAGGCTTGGAAAGCCGTTTCGCCTGCTATTATAATTAAATCTTTTAAGAAATGTGGCATTTCTAATATGCTTGATGGTTCGGAGGATGATGTTTTGTTCGAAGAAAACAGTGACAACGGCACAAACGATGATAGCAGCGATGACGACTCAGATTTTGATGGCTTCAGCGACGGAGAAATTGCAGCCGCACGTAAGCATGTCAACAATTTTTTACAAGATAATCCTGAAATTTTCGACACAAGTTTTGACGAAAGTGAACCTGAATGCGATGACGAATATTTCGATCCGGGCAGCCCAGGACATTAAATCCGTCAATGTTGTCTACGGTAAGTTAAGCCTATTTTGAGTACCGTATTTTCGCATAGTGATTCATTGATTTATTATATTTATTTTATGGGTTCTTATTTTAGTTTACGTTGCTTTACACAAAAGCATGTTTAGTACACAGCAACGTGGTGCAGATTAAACATTTAATTCGTAATAAAAGCTCCCCCCCCCACCTCCCCAAAAGTTGCTGTTTTTACCTCCAGATAGAAGCGCCCTCCACTCAAATTTCCGAAGCGCCCGGCGCTTCTAACTGGGTAAATACGGTACTCTCGTAAAGCTACAGTTTGTAGCATAAAAGTGAGGCTTCAGAGCACTTCAAGACATACAAAGCTAGAGTGGAGAAAGAAACTGGACTTTCAATCAGAGCTTTGAAAACCGACAATGGTGGAGAGTATTGCGGAACACAATTTGAAGAATTTTTACGTACCAGCAGGATTCGTCACGTGAAGACGCATGTGTACACGCCTGAAGAAAATGGGACCGCCGAGAGGTACAACCGCACGATGATGAACCTAACCCGCACAATGTTAGTGGGGGTAAGGGGGTTCAGGAAAACCTTGTGGAGTGAGGCTTTGCGAACGGCCTGTTACCTACGCAATACTTGTGCAAGCCGAACTCTGAACAAGACACCACAGGAACTTTAGACCGGTGACTTCGGAACCGAGGCCTATGTTGCAGTTCCAGCGCAAAGAAGAGGCGGAAAACTAGACGCACGGTCAAGAGTAAGAAATTTGATAGGCTACTCGCAGAGCAGTAGAGACTACCGGATCCTGATACCCGAGACTTATGAAGTAGTCGAGTCACGACACATCAGGTTTGAGGACGTGTTAGGCAAACCAGTGAAGTGCAGCAACGAGTTTGAGGACGTAGGCTACACACTGGAGAGCAAGGCAAAACAGGACTCAGACTTCAGTGGGGGTAAAGTAAGGACGACTAAGCCCCAGATAATACCCTTACCACAGCTGGTAATCAAGGACCATGATGCGCCACTTGAAGAAGCTGAAGGGATGCTTGAGGTTCAAGCACAACAAGCACCAGAGTGGGATTGGTTCCCTGATGAACCACCAGAACCAGAGGCTCGTCTTGAGATGCAGCCAGACGATCCGCCTGTTGTTGAGGGTCAGCCAGCACCTGTCATCCAGGACCCGCCGCACCCATCGCCCAAGAGAGACCGACACCGGTTGCCAGAGAACCACCGTGTCGAGGTCGCCCAAGAGGAAGCATTAGGGCGAGATCAATTGAAACGCCTGCAGTCCAAGCGACAAGAGTCGACGAGGACTAAATATGAGAAATTCCAAGCGGCGATGCGAGATGAGCAGAGAGCGCAGTGGAAAATGCTGAAGGTGCCAGTACTCACCGCACCCGAAGTACAACAAGAACACAACCCCAACTGAACCTGCTGAACGTTGTGGAAGTAGAAACTGAAAGAGGTACCAGAAGGGACCTTAAGGCCATGATGGAACAGTGGAGGAATACTTTTGCAGATGAGCAGAAGATTCTGGACCAGGACTTCAAGGTACTCGCGCAGAATAAGGAGGCGACGTTGCCAAAGAAGTCGAACATGCAGAGGAAGCGTGAATCTCGTCAAGAGCGACAGAAAGCGTACCGAGACGAGTGCTGTCGTCTCGAGGACGAACTGATCAAAATAGGACCTGGGAAACCACAGTTCGCCAGGGACTCTGAAAACCAGTTATGAAGTGAGGAGAGACTCCCTTGCCTTGGCTTCACCAAACAAGAAGTGAACCACGAGTGGGGGAGCTGTTGGAAGTGAGCCACCAGGTTTACGTGGTGCACTTCCGGTTTGGCCGAAGGCCATTCCTGTTGCTGACTGACAGCAGTCGACGAAGGACGTGTGTTGACTTTTGGGAGCAGTCAACATGACGATTGCTGAAGATAACCTTCGTCACAAGTGAAAGAGCTAAAGAACAAAGGCCCTTATGCATAAGGGGCCTTTCCGACCACGATAATTCGGCCGGAGAGAACAACGGCGACAGCCGCATATTCAAAAGACCAACACCGCGTGTTAGGGCTAACGCCGCAACGTCCAAGGTCAAGAGCAGAGTCCGTCGGCTGGCTGCCGCTAACAACGAGGTGAGCAACCGTAAACGCTTGTGCCTAGTCAGTGTGTTAGAACTGTCGATTGCCCTCATAATAGTTTTCCTCGTGTAGTACGAACTTCCCACTCTGCTTCTGTTCAGAAATGACAGACTCCAACAATAGCCCCCCCCCCACCATACTTAAAAAAATACCATCTTAATGTAAACCTCGCACTTTCCCCTAATTATCGGAAAGGTGGCGGGTTTCCAGTGTGTAAGCTAAACAGCTTACGCCGGCCGATTAATTATTAACCTCTTGACGACCAGGCACTCTCAGCCTTACTCCTTGCAGCCACCAGCATGTCTTTTGCTTCCCTGCATTGCACTAGATTACTTCCCTGCTATTGCATTTTTAGCTTTTATGATTTCGCGAATTAGTTTCAAATTAATGAAAAAATATATTTTCATTAACATATTATCAAATAATTGTAATTATAAGCAAACAGTGAGCATCCTTACAACAATGTGCTTGTATTATAAGGGCCCAGTAATATCCTTACAGTACTAATAATTATTGGACTCCATGAAAATAATGGTAATATAGTAGGAATTACTATTATAAATAAGTTAAACTAGTCCAATAATAACAAATACACGCAGTACAAATAAATAATAAATGATAAATTTTCTTTATTATATATTATTCACTGCAGCCTTTTATTTGCGTTCTGAAAACGATTTTCTATCGACAGGTTAAAAAGGTGCAAAATAGACCATGCAAACAAACCATTTTGGTGCCCATTCCGTAAATTTGGGTCAAACTGGAAATTTCTAATTTTTTATATGCAAGTGAAATATTTTTTTACCAAATAAATTCGCAAATTGAACAGTTTTCCAGAAGTTTCGTGAATTGAAAATAAATTCGTCCCAGTCCTCAGTTTTTTTTACCGCAACTTGTGCGTTCAACAAGTTTTTTTTCCCATAACAAATAATATTTTGCTACTTAATTTGCTGGGCGGAAGGGGGTGGGATGCACGTAGATACGTAGATAAAAAAAGTGGACATTGCACAGATGATTTCAAAAAAAAAAAACTGTCGTAAGGGTTTTTTATGCATCGCAAACACATTATAGGCGTAGCCTAATGTTTGTTGACGTCGTCTGCACGCGAATGTGAACGCCACACAACAAACATTTTTGTTAAAAAAAAATCATCAATTTAAATAGCTAACACGGTCTTTCCTTTCTTTACAAGTCGCACAGTAAACTAAAAAATGTGTCAAAACAACTCTAAATCGACTTGTTTTTGACCGACGGACAACCCGTATTTGTTAGGCCTAATGAGTAGAAACGAGCCGGTAGGAGCAGCTCACGGAAGGCCGGCGCGATCCTCACGGCATGAATGGCCGGTCGGCCGGGCGGAAAATGATCGTAATGCAAAGTAAATACGAAGCGTTTTTCTTACCTTGCACTGTGTATACCTCTGCTGGACTTTCGTTGACGTTGAAATTGAACTCTGGAGCACTCAACTATCACCTTTGAGCACATTTCTCACAATAATATACACAAAATATTGAAAAAAACTGCAACTACACGGCTCACTCAACTGCTACCGTATCCTGCAGTTTAGCGGCGCCATTGTTGAACCTAAACGTCAGTAATTTATCCACCAAAAACGCCGTCGTATGTATTGTCAAATTCGATTGGTTAACTGTTTATGACGTCAACACGGTTCAGGCCAATAATACGATGATACTGGCCGAAAACAAACAAGCGATTGGCACGATACCAGACAAAAGAACACTCATTGTTGTAGGATGGGGCAGCACGACGTACATGCGTACGCCCTGGTAGCACGCCATTGACAATGTATGACGTACATGCGTACGCGCTGGTAGGCAAGAGGTTAACAGCAACAAATATCCACACAATATCATAACAATGGCAAGCAAAAGAAGGGAGACCACACAAGTTGTTTCTGGTTTAATTAAACTTGATTTATTCAAAATCATAGTGCAGGGTTAGGGTTTAGTTTGGTTCCCTCTTATCCCAAGTTAGAGCACTCTTAGCTAATGCTATTATCGTTACTGGGGCGTCCTTGCCAAAGTTAGGCCTGGATCTTAATTAAAATGAGCTAGGCTAACTTTCCTAAGTTCAGTATGAATTCAATTCATAAATCAGAGTTCTACTTAGCTTATAACTGTTGTCGGGTCCTAGAGTCAGGAGCTCTGTGGCAGGTAACCTCTCTGCATCTGAGTTGGTCTGGAGTGAGAGAGCTGCTTTAGCAGCTGGGCCTTTACATACCCCAGTAGCTAACTGTTCGTATAGTAAGGTAGAGCAGAACAAGTTGGGTCTCGAACCCGGACTAGTTCTAATATTAGCAATGAGGTAATGCTCTGATCTTTAAGAAGTATCTGGATAGCTGATAGTTGGCAGCTTGCCTGATGTGCAAGGCTGAGGCTGAACTGAGCTAAGCAGGGATGGTTAGCGAATCTAATTTATTTATTAATTTAATTGCCAAATGAACGTTGTATAATACAAGTTGGATTAAAAGGAGCAAGATCGGTGATCGATAGATGATCGGTAGATACCGATACCGGTTACCGATGTATCGGTATAAATTAAAGGATTAGGCCAAATACAATATATTTACAACGTCCTTGCTTATGAACTATTCGCTCTTAGCCCCTCATGGGTTAACGAATATTCCCTTAACATTAATTTATACCCTGTATAAGGAGAAATTTGAACGTGCGTCTTGACAAAACCACCCGCCAGATTTCTAGTCTGCTTGTTGTCTTGGAGAAAAACCTTAACTGTGATTTTCTGTTAGTATTAATTCAAGGGAAAAACCCCAAGAACGAGTAAGATTGCCCTAATGCACGTTCCTATTCCTACTTATCTTTGACTAATTTTAATTCTTTTCCAGATCTAGTGAATTAATTTTACTCTAATCTCCGATTTCGGACAGGGGGCATGATTCTGAGTGCAATGAGAGCCTTATTTTACACTTACTCTGTATACATTACAGATCATTGACACTTTTCAACATCATGTTATTATCGGAGTCAACTGTTTCCTACTGAAACAAGACATGTATTAATTTCATTCAATTCAGTAGCAAATTTTTCAAAGCAATTCAATTTCTATTTCAATAATGCAATTCTTAATCATATTCATATCATTTTCATAATCAATGCATCTCATTTTCACATTCATAATCATAAATATATATTTTCATATTCGTAATCATAAGTCAAAGCATTTCCTTTTCATGCACACTAAGTTGGCCAACTTTTCATGCAACATAAAAAAATATATATAAACAACAAATCAATATTTATGATTTCACTTTTCATATTCAAACCCGTGTCGGCTCACATGAGCTCGTATATTTGTTTGCGTACATGGTATCTATCCTCCTTCTTATTTTTTCATTTCAGGCCATTGTTTATTACGAGGCCACACTAAACTAGGAGTGTTGCAACGTGTTTGGAAGTTATAGTTCCATCAATCCAGAATATATATAATAAAATAATAATAAAAAAAATTCATTGCACTTTCCAAATGTTCTCAGAACTGCATTGTTCATGGCTTTGCCTGTAATAGTTCCTCTTTGAACACGTAACTGTTCTCATATTGTTTTTCAGTGCTCTTTGCTTGATTCTGTCATACTGATTATCCAGTGCGATTCACATCTTGTCACTGAGATCTCAACTTTGTTTCAACGATCATTCTTAATGCAGTCGTAGTTGTCCAATTTTTACGTACGATTTTGCTGAAATTTTCGTGATTGGCGTAATCACAAATGTTCGGTGCAATTTTACTGCATTTTCTCCTAACGTTGTGATTATGTTGGTGTAACCACAAATGTTTGGTGCAATTTCGCTGCATTTTCTCCAATCGTTGTGATTATTTTGGGGTAATCATAAGAGTTCGGTGCAATTTTGCTGCATTTTCTCCTAAGGTTGTGATTACGTTGGTGTAACCACAAATGTTCAGTGCAATTTTGCTGCATTTTCTTCAATCGTTGTGATTATTTTGGTGTAATCACAAATGTTCGGTGCAATTTTACTGCATTTTATTCAATCGTTGTGATTATTTTGGTGTAATCACAAATGTTTGGTGCAATTTTGCTGCATTTCTTCAATCGTTGTGATTATTTTGGTGTAATCACAAATGTTCGGTGCAATTTTGCTGCATTTTCTTCAATCGTTGTGATTATTTGGTGTAACCACAAATGTTCGGTGCAATCTTGCTGCTTTTTCTCCTAACGTAGTGATTACGTTGGTGTAACCACAAATGTTCGGTGCAATTTCGCTGCACTTGGTCATTGTAATTGTAGACTCTGGTACAATTGCTATTGTTAATTAGTGCGACCACAATTGTTCGATGTTATCACTGCGTATGCTTCAAACACCACAATTGGTCATCGTAATTGTACACTCTGGTACAATTATTATTGTAATTGTAGACTCTGGTACAATTATTATTGTAATTGTAGACTCTGGTACAATTATTATTGTAATTGAAGACTCTGGTACAATTATTATTGTAATTGTAGACTCTGGTACAATTATTATTGTAATTGTAGACTCTGGTACAATTACTATTGTTAATTAATGCGACCACAATTGTTCGATGTTATCACTGCGTATGCTTCAACATCACAATTGGTCGTTGTAATTGTAGACTCTGGTACAATTACTATTGTATGACCACTATTGACTGACAACAGCTGTATTCTGCCCAGTTGACAGAAGTGGTCCCGCAACGAGTGTGAAAGTTCACTGGCTGGTGTACTGCCCTGTGAACGTCTTAGTGAATTTTCCTACAACAAAACAATAGCATTAATTCACTTGAATATGTTATATTTCGTAAATCTCATATGCCACAGCTTCATAATTCTGTTATGTAAGATTATGACTGTTTTTAAAAAAAATTATCCATACTGATTGTTTCTACGTGACCACAAAAAAAATTCATTTCAAAAGGGAATATTTTTATTTCTTCAATTTTAATCCGATTTTGGTAAAAGAATTCAACGAGTTTCTATTTTGTCATCCCAACCAAAACGTGCTATACGAACTTTGCGTATCTTAGCTTTGGATGCTGTGTCTCTCAACTAGAATCAATGCTGGCAGCGCTATCCTGAGGCGGTGTTAGCAACTATTTTCAACCAAATGCATTTCAATCACTCAATTCTAGTTTGAGCTTAAATGATAATAATAAAAAAAACTCAATAAAGTTCGTTTTTTTTTTATTCTTATTCACTTAATTACCGTATTTACCCAGTTAGAAGCGCCTACCCAGTTAGAAGCGCCCCCATACGAAATGTTGACACTTTTTATTATTTTTGTCCCCATTTATAAGCGCCTACATAAAATACGCAAAATTAAAAAATAAATAAAAAAATCGGGCCTGCGGGTTATACGGGAGTTTTTTGGCATGTTAAAACAGAAAAAGGTCCGTTTCTCTATAAGCCTAAACATTCACCTACCGAACTCAGCAGCAGCAGTGATACAAATCACATGAAAACCGAGTTATAAATCGTAATTTTTCCACTTTTCGCCATGAATATCTTGTAATAATTCATGAAATCGCGTAGCTCGATTCAAGATTTTAGCTGTTGCAACTGTTAACATCGTAATTTCAAATCAACTTTTAATTAATAGCGCCAATTTCGTTTGAGTTTGGGCATCGCGTCTTTCTTCCTCCATGATCGCATTGTTGATCGCTTACTCCGTTCTGGTCCAATTTCCTGTTCCTGCACAGATGGTGATGATGATGAGAGAAGAGTGCGTGGAGCGTGTAACCGATAAGCCGCTTTAGCGTGTGCTATAGTAATGGCGTTTTCATGGACGAGCAGCGTGTACTGCTGATTATTTACGATACCATGCATGCAGTATAAAGGTAGTACACAGTACTAAAAGGCAAAATAGTTTTTGTTTTTCCTTGGATTACAAGATAATAAATGTTTTGGAAGGCCAACAGCAGCTGGTATTAAGTATGCACTAGTGATGTTTTTTACCTCCAGATAGAAGCGCCCTCCACTCAAATTTGCTAAGCGCCCGGCGCCTCTAACTGGGTAATTAGGAACCAAATCTGTTGTTCCAAATAAATAAACCAATTTTTTTTTAGGTTGGAAGATATGATACTCCTTAATAAATTTACTAGATATAGATTCATGTGAAATTTCTGACGAATTCGTCCAAAAAATATTCTGAAATCGTCTCTGAGATTTCAAGTATTAGGTAGGGAGATATGATATTTGTAATTTTATTTTCGAACCATTGTTTCATCAAAATCTTTGATATATTAGTCCAAATCGTGTAACGAACAGAATATTTCCTGCATTTCTTTCAGAAATTCAATTATTAAGTCGGAAGATATGATATTTCTTAATGAAATCTCCAAAATTTCAGTTTCATTTAAGATTTCAGACATAATTTGTATAATTGTATAATGAGCGGAGCAATTTTCTGAAAGTCCTCAGAAAATTCCAGTTCCCTTAGCAATCTTGTTCACCTTATTTTGTCATTTTTCCACAAAATGTTTAAAACTGCTTGCTTTGGTAATATTGTTGTGTATTAACTAAGAGGGATGGATGTATATTTATCTGAACCAATTTTTATGCCGGCATAGGCTATAACTTTGCATCATTATTTTGAACAAAATCCTAGCCTATTTGCAATAACTAAAAAAAATTCTCTTTTTTTTTAGGCTAATATGATGTAGCCTATAGCTGGATTTATTTATTTACAACACAAAAGTCATATCTGATAAGCATTCTTTGCACTCTCATGGTCAAACCATGTTTACTGAGAGAGATTTTTTTTCTATGCAGATAAAAAAAAAATTCTTTTATCGTCAGACAAGTTTTCCTAACTATATCACTAATTGTGATATGATTTCAAGGTAAGTTTGTAATCCAAATGACAAACAATCAAAACCAAAAGTTCAGGAGCCTTGCTCGTGGCAATCACACATTTGCCACAATTGCAATTTGTTTCCTTGAAACTTAATTCGTATGTATCGACCCAAAATATGATAATCTCTTTATTTGAGATTTAAAAAAAAATTCTCTTTTGAAAAATGAACAAGATTGGTCATCTGGAAAAATAATTTGCAACATTCGTTTGTCATTAATGCCGGATCGCATTTTCGTCTCCATACGTATTTGATTAAAAATGTCAAGGCAATTTCAACAGATGAAATGATAAATCTCCCTGAGGCAAATGCATGGTGCCTCGTTATTAATTGGATTCATTAAATGACAACTTTTATCTGCATTGAAAACCAAATTTTCGATTCTGAAACTATGTTTTGGTCTAGTGCAAAGTTTCAGATTTGAGATGTTTCAATTGGCCTTGTCTAGTAGTCATGTGCACGTGCTTGCTCTAGATTACGTTTCAACCTTATTTCAGAAGTGTTTTTACTCGATCTGGTGCAATAATCGTGTGTTGGTCTCAATCTCTGCTGTTCTTTCAATCTGATTCGCTTTTGAAACAGCCTTGAGGTATGAGGATCGCAATTCTTATGCTTTATGCCTTTCTGCTCATACCTTGTTGACGGGGACACTCGTTGGGTGTCGCTAGCTATCGGTCTGAAAACTGGGGGATCGAGTTCTGCCATATGGTCAGTCTGATCTTCATGGAGTTTTGTGATAAAATCACTCGACTGCTGTTTGGATTCGTTCAGTTCATCATTAACACACAAAAAAATGTTGCGTTATTGTATTTTCTTTTTCTTTTCAATATGCGTGAAGCAATATAAGCTACTTGCTGTGGTTGTTCCTACCGATGCTGGATGACGAAATCGTATTCTCCCAGTCTGGATAGAATGCGTTGTAGTGTAGGAGAAAGCTCATTGCTATTATATAAAAACATGAAATCGGTTGTAAGGAAGAAAGGTCTCCTGATTAGAAACGATCGAAACGCTTCTATTGCGTGTAGTACGGCAAGAATTTCCCTTATAGTCACACTTCCTTCCTTTTCTGTGAACGTCAAGGTTCGTGCAGTGTAGGCTATGGGGTAGGCTACACCGTTATGCATTTGTGTAAGGCAACCTGTTAGCAATGAACCACTGCCATTAGTTCTAACGCAAAATGGCTGTAAAAAATTAAATAGCCGAAAGTTCTTTGTTTTTATCATAGCCTGCTCCAAGCTTAAGAATCCGGAGCCACTTGTTTTAAACCTACTGAATTCTTCGTTTTCTGCCGTAACTCTGGTAAGGGTGGCTGAGAAAGCTGAAAAATCGGCTGTGTGCGTGCCGAATGTATTGCGCATCCTTGCAACTTGGCTAGGCCCTTTCATATTTTTGAGCTGTTGAAAGGATTTTGCAACTCCAATCATTCCGTCGTCTGATTGAGCACCTATTCTGCTTATTTTGAAGCCTGAAAATTTTGCTTTCTTCCTTAACTGTCTTCCATCTTCATGGTTGTTACAGAAAATTTTCTGATATGAGTGCAACATTATCAGGAATTTGATTCGTTCGCATTCGTTCAAGTCAGGGAGTGCAAATTCAAACTGGGGATTATT
The DNA here is from genome assembly GCA_023313725.1 of Lithobius niger. Classification (NCBI taxonomy): domain Eukaryota; kingdom Metazoa; phylum Arthropoda; class Chilopoda; order Lithobiomorpha; family Lithobiidae; genus Lithobius; species Lithobius niger. The sequence continues at coordinate 20,212 of JAHWFP010077953.1, forward strand.
CTGCTTCTTGTCTATTATTAGCTCTAATTTTCCTGATTGGGATAAGAGTTCCATGGTGTGGGTTTTATCCCTGGCTGGTTGTGCATTGTATTTGCTCACAATAAAATCAGGAATTTTTGTCTTTCTCATTCCGAAAAAGCAATTTTCGGGGCTGAGTATTATTTTCGATTTTCCCACGAGGCTTAGAGCTCTGTTTACATATAACAGATGAGTGCAAAAATTTGTCGAGTTTAACAAAACATCGTCCAAATATGTGGCACACTTTTCGTTTATAAGTGCTGGTGAAATCTGCTGGGCGCAGAACTGGAAATGTGCGGTAGCTTTCGTTAGCTCTGCTGGCAGCTTTTTAAAGCGTTGATTTATACCGGAGCCTTGAAATTCGGTTGTCTCCATAGATGATTCAACTAGAACAAATACTTTCTTTCAAAAAGCATCTGTATGTGTCTTTAACATCTCAAGAAATTCTGCCCTTTCTTCTTCAGTTAAATTCGGAAATGAAAATTTAAATTTCAACTTTTCCCAATCGTTTTCTATCTCGGATTGTGACTTTGGCGATGGCCTTGGTCTGTTGATAGAGTCAGCGCTGGCTTCTGCATTCGGTTGCGATATCTCGATGGGCTTTGTCTGGACTTGCTCGGGAGAGCCGGAAATAGCTTCGGAAACGCCGCGAGCTACCTCAACTGGCTCTGAATCTCGAGCACTCGTAAGGCATGAGTCAGTTTCGGTTTCGCTTATCCCTAACGGGATCGAGTTGCTTGCTCCAGCTTTGTAATAGTGATGAGCTATCTCACTGGGCCCTGGTGGGGAAACGGGAGCGTTAAGCGTGACTGACTCGGTTTGAGTGGCATTTGGCTGAATTGCCGAGTCAGCAGTATTAATCGGAATTTCTTTGTCGTCCTGGTAATCATATTCAACTTCCGCAGTCGTGTAATGACCAAGAATCATACACGAAGGCAAAAATATGTCTTCGCTAGATGCGTTAATTACCATTATCGGTATCAGTCCGATAGGTGACGTATTGACTAGACATCTAGCCAAACAAATCAACAAATCGGGTTTACATTCGGGAATAAATGCGCCACTTTGTATTTCCGGGTATGCAGTATGCAAAGTTCCAGCTATAGTTGTCTCTGAATAGCTAGGCAGTACAGTATCCTTAAATAAAGATACGGAATTTCTTCATAAAATTCATGAGGTGTGGCGTTCCACTGAGATTGTGGATTTTCGACTGTATCTGCGTCGGACGAAACATTGATTGTTGCTGTGTGTTCGTATGAAACTTCATACTGTTCGAAATTTATAATTTCTCTATTTTGATTATAAGCCTCCCATGCATCAAATGGCGATGGGGAAAGCCTAAATTTTAGCTTACCGATTTCCAAAATCTGGTCTAAACAGTTTAACTTCACTAAATCGGGTTGTTGTGATAACAAATCATAACCCAATAAAATTTGGATTGATTCAAAACTGCCATTAGGAACGATTCTAAATTTTTGTTCCCTAGAAAATCCACATTTACTTATTTCCGCGGTCAAAATTCGGTTTACTGAAATCTTAGTTCCACCAACGCCTATTAAAGCCGTAGGTGTTTGTGTGGTAGCTCCGCTGCATTTTATACGATAATCGTTTAATAATTCTTCAGCTGTGGATGTTTCAATTAAGGAAATTCCTGCACCTGAGTCCAATAATCCTAATTTGCAAAAATGCCCAAATTAAAAAATTAGGTGAGGTCTTGGGTGCGCTGCTATAGCTTTATAGCCTAAGCAATTTACCAAAACTTTCTCCGATGCGTCGTCTGCGTCTGTCAACGAGACGTGAGCCAACATGTCTGACAGACCATTAGTGTCTATTCCAGCCGCTGGATGGAGCTGGTGTGGCGTCTCTTCGATCTGCTGCTGTGATTTCCGAGCGAGCAAGATTTTGCGTTTCGCTTGTCGGTTCACACGTTTCTGTTCAGTGACGACGGTTGGGTTAGACGTGTTATCCCAATATATCAAACGTATTGTAGGTGCAGTAATTTTAGCCAACAAGGGAATGCGTAGTTTCCATTCCGATTGATTTCTGAAATCAAAATTGCTTCACCTGCTAAAAGCAGACGAGGTTTGCGCTCATGCTACGGAATTCAATTAATCGTTCCTCGCCAATCAATTCTAAAACGATTGGGTTATTAGTCTTTAATCGCGATAATTCAGAGTGAAAATTAGTAGAGTCAGCACCGTCTTCGAATAAAATAAGAATGGCTGAGTCACAAGACAAATTATAAGCAGTATTGACTTCTTTCAGGATGCATGTGAAAGTGTTTTCCAAATGAGCGTTGGCGTTCAGAGATGGAGCCACATATTTTTCTGGAATAGCACCAAAATAAGCTGCAACCCTGGGCAAAGTAAGCGTCCTGTTTTTGAGCGCTAATTTCTGCTGGTGCCAGTCTACTTTCAAATATAAATCGAGAAGTAGGCCTGCGGGGTCAAGTTTGGAATGAATTCTTGTCTTCTTAAATAAAACATTTGTCTCCTCCCTAATAGATGATTGTGCGTCTGCATCATAGTCAGGATTTACAGTATTCATAACGCAAGTCAGAATTTCATTTGCGTTAGAATAACCAGCCAGCTCGAAGTACCTGTTTCCTTTCGAACTGTCAACTAGTTTCTTTGACTGCTGTGGCTGCTATGAGCTTCGAGCATTTTGAACTTGATTGGGGCTCGAGCCTTTGTTATTCATACGCTGACGATTATATTGAGCTAGATTCAGTTGCGAATCGTCTCTAGTGCCAATATTATTATTGCCTCGGCACTTACTTCCCATACTTTTCTTGTTAAAGATGCTTCTTTGTGGAAGTGGTTTCCCTTCAGCAGCCAAACGTTTTAGCGTTTGCAGTCTTAACTGCTTCCAATGTACTGTCTGCAGTTCTGCAGTTTCTGCTGAGGTGGCATTTACCGAAACACCGGAAACAATCGCACTGTTCTGTGTTTTCCTGCTGTACTGCAGAAACCCTGGCTTTTCCCAATGAATCACGAAGCCTAATATTTTAATTTCCTTATTTTTACGTTCAAGTTCCTGCAAAACCTTAGCTAGGTCTGCTGCTGCCACTGTTGCTGTTTTGTCGAGAGGCGAAATTGCATCAGACGAAACTTTAGCAGGCTGCTGATTTCGGCTGAAATGATTTCTTTCATTAATCTCCGTTTGGCGCTTCAAAGTCTTATGTAACATGTCCTCCCGTGTTTTAGGACAAATAGTTGCTAAATAAGTTTCTAAAATGTTGGGCATAGCTGCTCGAAAAGTACAACGTACCCTTCGTCACGTGATCTCTCCTTAAGTGCTTTTTCAAAACCATCATCAGATGGCTGAACCATTCACATTTCGGCTGCCATTATTTCTAACCTATCTGCAAATTTTTCAATGTCTTCACCAGGCACCATTCTAGCCCCGTGAAAATTAGTTCTAGTAACTTCTTTACCTCCAGCACCAAACCTTTCTATTAAAATTGACTTAAAAAAAGCCCAGTTGGTTTGCTTAGAAGCAATCGAGCTTGTTGCTAAAAATCTGGCAGCTCGCCCTTTACACCTGTATGTAGCGGTTGCTATCAATTCACAGTCAGGAAGATTCTTATCAATTTTTCTAAAATTATCTTTCAGGAGCAAAAATGTGAAAACATCGGTACCATCTTCACCAGAAAAAGAAGTTAAATTTTTCTTAGCATTTCGTACGTCTTCCCAAAGACGTGTACTATTATTATTACCATTGTTACCATAGTTATTTAATTGTCTAGCTTGAAAACTGTCAACTATATTACGCAAAGCTTCAACGTGACTATCGTTTATGTGTTGTAAACGATCACGTTCTGCACGAAGCGAGTCTGGACCTGTTGACCCACTGCCAACCAAGGGGGTTTCCGGTGGCGTATGAATGGGTGATGACGTCATCGTTTCTCTGAATGAACGACGACTGCGATCAGCGTTATTACGCAAGTAACGAGAGTGAGCAAACTGCTCGTCGTGTCGAGCATGTCATGAGCCAAAACAAATGGAATGCTAACAGGCCTTTCATTATTAAAATCATGATGAGAATTATGACGAGAAGAAACAAAACTATTATTACTACGCTTATCTGGCGAAACACTGGCTGCTCTATTGTCAGAGTGAACAGCTGATTCATTATCGGAATCCACCTGTGCTCGCTCGTGAGAGGAACTGTGTGAGCGCTGGCTCGTGACCTTGGCTTTACTACGGCACCTGGCTTGCTCGCGTGCCAGTGCTTTACGTGCAATTGACGGCGTACGTTGCCACACTCGTCCTTGCCGAGTTAAGGACCGTAACCCAGTCTGAGAAACAACATTTAAATTTTCAGATTCAATTAAACGAGGGTTTGCTTTAATAAGCCTTCCCTTAGTCGAGTGTTTTAGCTTATTCCTAGACACAGGAATTCTGACTAAACCACCACTAGAAGCAGATGTTCTAGTCTTAACCATGGCTTATATATTGAAACCAAAAAAAAAAAAAAATTCGTGCGTAAGCAACAACCAGGGACGTCTATCCCCCCCTAACATAATGAGGCATCCCCACAAAAGTAAAAAATAATTCACCCCTAAGAAAAATTGTTCATTTACACCGTACACACTAACGCCTACGAACATATGAAAATTTCAAGACGCAAATATTTAAGACTAAAAATGGATATACAATCTCCCCCCCTCCTCCATTCATCTAGTGAAAGGGGGAATTGCTTCGGGTTTACCAAGCCAAAGGGTGTCCCTTTATACAAAATATTGCAATTAAAAGATTGTTTTATTAGAAAAAGATCGAGCATAAAATAATCGTGAATTTTTACAAACGTGCCATAATGCTAAGTAAATTCCTTAAGAATATACAAAAAAGTACACTCCAGAAGCTGGATAGGGCAATGATGTATCGTAAAGTGTTGCAGCTTTCGGAGCTCTACAGACCATCTACTAGATAAGCTAAATCATTCAGGACAAACTAAAAAATTCGATTCTCGATAGTCTTCCCCCCTGAAATTTCAATGAGGCATTTGTCTCATTCCCCACCAAAGATGGGCCCCTGGCAACAACAATAATTTAAAGAAAAAAAAATTGTTAGCCTATTATTATTTCTATGGCTTAGTATGTTGATAGCCACTATGCAACCTTACTATTTAGTTCACACACTTTTTTTTTCACACAATTTGGTCCCCTTTTGCTTGCCTTTTCAACTTTTTTTTCAAGACGTGATATCTCCTGCTAACAAATGAATTGGGTGTGAGCTTTTAAAATTCGAATCTAAACTTCGACACCATTGTAAACCTCGCACTTTCCCCTAATTATCGGAAAAGTGGCGGGTTTCCAGTATGTAAGCTAAACACCAGCCGATTAATTATTAACAGCAACAAATATCACACAATATCACAACAATGGCAAGCAAAAGAAGAGACACCACACAAGTTGTTTCTGGTTTAATTAAACTTGATTTATTCAAAATCAAAGTGCAGGGTTAGGGTTTAGTTTGGTTCCCACTTATCCCAAGTTAAAGTACTCTTAGCTAATGCGATTATCGTTACTGGGGCGTCCTAGCCAAAGTTAGGCCTTGATCTTAATTAAAATGAGCTAGGCTAACTTTCCTAAGTTCGGTATGAATTCAATTCATAAATCAGAGTTCTACTTAGCTTATAACTGTTGTCGGGTTCTAGAGTCAGGAGCTCTGTAGCAGGCAACCTCTCTGCATCTGAGTTGGTCTGGAGTGAGAGAGCTGCTTTAGCGGCTGGGTCTTTATATACCCCAGCAGCTAACTGTTCCAATAGTAAGGTAGAGCAGAACAAGTTGGGTCTTGAACCCGGACTAGTTCTAATATTAGCAATGAGGTAATGCTCTGATCTTTAAGAAGTATCTGGATAGCTGATACTTGACAGCTTGCCTGATGTGCAGAGGCTGAACTGAGCTAAGCAGGGATGCTTAGCGAATCTAATTTATTTATTAATTTAACTGCCAAATGAACGTTGTATAATACAAGTTGGATTAAAAGGAGCAAGATCGGTGATCGATAGAGTATCGGTAGATACTGATACTGGTTACCAGGGCCGTGCCGTACGGGGGGGCGGGGGGGGGGGCGGCTGCCCCCCCCAAAATGACTAACAGGGGCGCCAAATTCGGGTGTTCAAATTTAGAATATTTTTTTTTTTAAATTAGCCTACTTTAACTGATTAGCGATTATAAAAAAGGTAATAAACCCCAAAAAATGTTACCAGAATTCATCAAGTAGCCGTAACCGTTGTCAAGGTCAGGTATTTTATTCCCAATTGCCTTAAATCCCCATCCCACTTCAGTACCAAGCCAACTCATGCCTGCCACGTGAGTAAGAACCCTCAGTAAGGAGGAAGCGATTAGTAAAAACGTGAGCAAGTTGCGGTAGATAGTAGGTAACTGGCGCATTTTCCACTGATAAGCAAAAGGACTCGAGGGCGCAGGGATGGACCAAGAAAAAATTACGTGCAGAAGACGACAATAAAATGGAAGAGCATCTACGGAAAATTTGTAAAAAAAAAAATAAGGCACCGTGTTTATACAATTAATAGTTGTATGTATTTTTCCTGGACTGTGTGCGTCGCCCTAGGATTGCATACGTAATTTTACTTAGGGGTTTTATGACCTTAAAATTATTATACGGTTACCAAATATCAGCTTAATGATTTAATTATTTTCTCCCTGGCTTTCTCTTAAAATGTTTGCGTAGTTAGGACGCCGCTTTTCGGATATTTAGTGATTTGACCAGTTGGTTCTCATATTACCGCTCCTGCGGCATCAATGGTTATTTTTAGAAAATTGCCGTGTGCTCATCAAATTGGGACAACTTGTTATTTTTTCGGGTTTGACTGTTTTGGCACAAATATCGAAGATATTGCTTCAATCATCAACAGACCTAACTAAAAAGGCTTCATATCTGCAATGTTTGTCATGAATTACAATTGCAAATAACTGATAAAAGAAAAAAAAATCAAATAAACTATAGTTCATAGAATACAAATTTGGTTGTAGTTTACGTTCTAGACATATGTACAATCCACCCAAAACCAAAACTGGTATAAAAGAAGCCGCCAAGTTTCCAAAAAGGATCGGCTTTTGAAAGTAGTGATATGATTCAACCAGGGAAAGGCCGCCAAGGTTAATCCTATTAGCCAAGTTAATCGCACCGACTAATCGTTCGAAAGTTAAATGAAAACTAGATTATTGCTACCGCAGCAAATTATTGCTACTGCAGCAAATCTTCAAGTTTCCATTTAACGTCCAAAGTATTATTCGGTGAGATTAACTTGGCTAATAAGATCAACATGGCGGCCTTTCCCTGGTTGAATTATATCATTACTTTCAAAGGTCATCAATGCAGTTAGAGTTGGTCTGCGTCGGGAGAGGAGGGGGGGGAGGGGCAGCCGAAAATGCGACTGTTTCTTAGTCGTGATGTGAAGCCATTCAAATATATTTTCGACATTTCTCTTCCAGACAATTCGGTTCCAAAATTAAACGGATAGTGCGATAATTCAGCTGTGTCTAAAATATAACTCGTACAAAAATTCGGTCTCTCAAGAAAAAAATGAACTCCCTGCAAATGCAAATAAGTTAAGCTCCATGATGTACTCTAGAATCTACTTTCATTGCGTTATTGCTTGCATATCTGCCACGTCAGTGTAACCAGAACCCGGGGGTGGGGAACTGGGGTGCTGGACTTCGCGCGGGAACGATAAACATCCTAAAACCATGCCTGTCAAAACTGCCGGAAACTCACTGCCGGACTTGAAGAGTGAAACTTTGGGTGTGCTCTTAAATCTATATTGCACCAAATGTCACCAACATTTCTAAGCTTAAGACGACATAACTTGGGACCAAATTGTCGCAGATGTTCCTTTTTTTTTCTTTTTTTTTTACTTTGGGACCAAACTTTTTGCTGAGACTGAATTTTCTGGTTCTGGTTCGAACTGTCTGGCACCCATTCAAATAAGTCATCATTTTTTTTAAGAGTATAAGTTATTGGTGGGGGG
>JAHWFP010077954.1:0-18918 GCA_023313725.1 Lithobius niger
CATGAGCAAGAATCACCGAAGAAATTATACATTAAGCACCTGCGTTGTTTCGAAACCTGTCAACTCGGCTGAAATAGTGCTTTTTTACCATATGTAATTATTTCCTGCATCCTTCTATGGTGTATTGTGGCAAATGGGTTTGCAGTGTATATGTAACTCTCCAGGCCACTGGTCATGTACATCGGGCTCCCTTACACCTGCTGATAAAAATTGGCTTAGCCATCCTACGGAAAACCTGAACATCCGAAAATATTTGAGGTAAGAGTTTTATTGTCGATAACTTGAATTTCACGCAGTAGGTCTCCCTTTTCATGAAATTTCAACCGAATTGGAGCAGATTGTGAGTGCTATCGTGTCCTAACCAAGCACACACCCAGTCAAACAGACAACCAGATGCACAAAATCCAAAATTCAGTCAAGTATTCGACCATGCTCGGTTTTCTTGCTCGGCCAATTATTGAACAGTACTTGAATTATTGCTATTAATATTTAAATTTTGTTGTTAATTTTTTTCTAGCAAATCTTACTTGCCCACTCACCAGCAATCCTCCGAAGTGCATCAATCAAGGTTGTTATATAGATGCTGAATGTGTTCCACACACGAAGTGCTGCCCATGTTACAGTAAGCGTTGCTGTGTACCACCAACAGGTTTGTCGATATTTTTCTCATGGTTTTATAAATTTAAATATGCGCAGGCGACAAATGGATCTGGATCTGTTTCAGAAGTTAGGTGTACTAACTTATTCTGAGTTATCTTTAATTCCTGGAAGTATGGCACAAATACATGCAGGGGGTGTAAACAGTCTAAGGTTAAGAAATATGCATAATACACGCAGCCATTAACCCCTTCCACACTGTGGCATATGCCTAATCCAGAAGACAACACAAAGTCTAGCAACAAAAAACTAACATATTTTTGAGGGTTCACTGGAACTGCGACCAAACCAACCCAAGGCATTATTTTCTTGGTCTACGTCCCAATGGAATTTGAGATCGATTGTGTTGCCGACCTACGTACACAAGAGACTTTTAAGAAGGACCACTCCGGGTATGCCTCCGGAGTGGAAAGGGCTGAGAGAAGTCACTTAGAAATTCTGTCTACCTTATCTAGTTTCTTGAAAAGTGTTGATATCAAAAAAGTCATAATACGTCCCAAGGTCTAACATATCCTATCGCCTCAAATATTTCCGTAGCACATGAATTTGCTGCTTGGTTCCCCTAATCTTAGCTAAACTGCACTAATGTCAGAAATTAATTCTGGAAAGGTATTCGAGTAGGAAGTTGGAGCCATTTGTAGTGATCCACACTAAGCTCAATCCTGCCATATTCCAGATTATTTCTTCATTTTATTATTGGGTAAAATTTGTAAATCTTATTTTAGAAAATGCTATGCTTAATATAAAAAAAAAAATCGTCTCACAAAAATTCCGATGACAACAGATCTGCACCCCATTTCCAAACACTGAACCAACAGATGGTAGAAAAAGAAAAATTGTAAGTCTGTTACTAAACAAAACATTGAAACCACACAAAAATAATATTAATCCATAACCACCTATCTAGGCGGCTACGGGTTAGCTGAGGGTTGAGAAAATATTTGATTGCAACCAATAACCCATAACCAAACGTACGTAGTAACCATAGCAACAACGCGGACGCAGACCTTCTCCTCGTTCCTCGCGACACGACGTACATACATGCAACATGACAGCATCGATTTATGACAACAAGAAAACAATGTTTACTGCAGTACAAGACGACGGAACGATTTCTGAATGCCGGCATTCGATGGTTTCTCTTCGATTTGATAACACCGAGATAGACACCATGTTGGATTTTGGATTCTCACTGCGAGCAGCTATATATTCTACCATCGTTTGATCATTGCTAGAAGCTGTTCGTTGAGCGAGAATAGCAAATTATGGAAATGGCGTGAAATGACAAAAATGTTGTAGCAATGTTTAAAATGACTGTTGCACTTTGTTCTTTATCCGTATCGTTGTTAATGATACAGTTAATTTGTTATCTATTACCTCATTCATTTAGTAGAAACGGGAAACTAATCGTAAATAAACTACGGTTGACTAGCAAATAGCGCTTGGCGAGCGAGAAGGCCTCGTTGCATAAATGCGCCTTTAGGCCTATAAATGGCAGTTGACCACTTGAAATCAGTTAAGTTTTGCACTTGTTAAATTACGTCCATCCAGCAAGCTGCCTTTGCTTTTATCCGTAGAGTATTTTCTACTGGCAAGCATAAACATGGGCAAAACGGACTGTCCACAGATCTCTGTGAGTCAGAGCTACTTGGTTTCAAATTAAAAAATACGGTTTGGAATAAGTTACATAAATCACCTCAGCCTATGTCTTTTTTTTTGTGCTAATCTGTCTTAAACATTAAAAATATTTGCATACATTTCATAATAGCCTATACTAAATTCACAAAAAGCTTTATTTAAAATGCATTTCAAAATACATTGCACAATGGTGTAAGGCCTACATTAAAAAATGTAATGTCAATCTTATTCGTGTTGCCCTTGTCATTTAAAAATGTATTTCAGAATGCATTACTATATTTACTATATTTTTAAGTCCATCCAAAATGTGTGATGTAAATTATTGTGAAATACATTTTGAAATATCACTATTTCCCTATTATATTGTGATGTACAATATAATCTGAAACATATTTGTAAGCGTAGGTATTACACCATTGTACAGCATATTATGAAGTGCACATTTAAATAAAAACGTATTGAAATTTAAAACATTGTACAACATATTCAACTATTTTTAATACGGTACATATGAAAAAAAAACGACCTAGGCTACAATGCTTTATGTAATTTATTCCGAAATACATTTTTTTAATATGGATAAAATACATTTTGTATTGTAGGTCTGCTCTAAAAAGACGTACTTAAAAATAACTGACTTCGAATTAAAAATAAACCGTAGAATGTATTCCAAACATAATTTAAAAGCCTTTGTAATTTATCAGTCATACAGAAAATTTTTTTTTATTTATGTAAAAGAAACAAATTTTGCAATACACTGCAATTTAAATTGTAGAACATATTTATTTTTATGAGTTTTCAATTTATTCTGCAACCGCAATTAATCTGCAAATGATATGCATTGTACAGTGTATTCCAAAATACATTTTTAAATACACCTTAAATAATTTGTATTTATGCCTGATTTTAAATAGATGTATTATAAAATAGACTTTCAAATACAATCATTTATTATATTTTCCAAAAATGTTGCAATGTATTTTGAAAATGTCTTATTGTACATTGCGTAAAATTTCTAAAATGTACTATGATATATATTGTCACACATATTACGAAATATATCTAGCATACTAGAGCGAAGTACATGTTTAAATGTTCAAAAATGTGTTATGAAATAGATATTACGAAATAAGTTTTTTTTAATGTTATTGTATTTTAAATAAAAGTTTGCATATGTTTGCATCATACATCACACGGACTTTGTAAAATGTATTATGAAATATACTTTCATATGTATTGCGAAATATACCTTAAAAACTGTAGCAAAGTTTTTTTAATATATATTTAAATATATCTCAACATACGTTATGTGGACTTTTAAAACGTATTATGAAACGGCCTTTCAAATGTATTACGAAATATATCTTTCTAACTATTGCAAAGTATTTTGAAGTATATGTTTAAATATATCTCATCAAATATTAAGTGGACTTCCAACAATGTATTATGAAATAGGCTTTCAAATATATTACGGTACAAAATATATTTAGCCAAACAAATTTGCAGTATAATTGCGATAAATGACAAAGTAAAATGTATGATTTGGTAGTGTTGACAAAAACTAGAGAAACATTACAGTTTAATAGTAGAGAACATGCAATACATTTTTGGAATATATGTAGGAATACATTTTTAAATCTGTCGCATTTCTGCCATACATTTTTCTAAAGTATTTAGAATTATATTTAAAAATATATAGCTAATATATTTTTCTTCCATGCTGGCAGGTAGTATGTCTGGGCAGGTTGTGTGTCTACTGGATGCTAGCAAGTATATAATCGGTTTAATTAGTAGGTTCTGTTTGGTAAACTGCTAAACATGGGGGGGTTCTGAAGTAGGTCATTCGGCTGCTGGCAAATTGGCACTCTGGGCAAGAGATGTCTGTTCGTTGGATCAGTTGGGTTTCCGTGAAGTTTCACGTTTGCGATGGTGTTAGACAAGGTATTTGTTCAGAGTGTACGTGGATTCTTTTAGTCAGTCTCTTGCTGAGAAAGGTGTTGGCTGTCACGTTGGAAGTATTTATGTGAACAATATTTATTATGCCGATGATCTTGCTATTCTGTACCCCTCTTCCAAATTCCTTCAATGATACTGAATATTTGTGTACAGTTTGCAGCTCAGCTGGATTTGTGTTCTAACCCTGAGAAATCTGTTTGCCTGGTGGTTGCACCCAAATGTCGTGGATGGAAGAACTTACCCCACCAAGGATCTTCCTTGCTGGCAAAATTAAGACTGTGATGTACGTTCAAAGTGCTAGGTGTCTGGGACACATCATCAGTGAGGATCTGTGTGATGATGTGGACATTTGCCGGCAGTGTCGTGCATTGTGCGTTTGCTGGGAATACACTAAAGCTAAGTTTGGCACTTGTGACAGATTTGAGAAGAATCAGCTGCTGAAAACGTACTGTGCTAGTCTATACACGTGCAGCTTGTGGATTTGCTATAAGAAAGCTATCATGAGCTAGAGTGCACGGGTAGCGGCGAGCACTGGGGCGTCAGATTCGATAGGCGTCCAGGTCCCAGATGTACATCTCTGGCTTCGTACAGACCCAGGTTCGATCTGTTGGGTTTTTCTCCAATTGTTTCCCGCCCGTTTCCTCCCTCATGCGGCCAAAAACAACTCTTCCAATGGTGGTATCTTCTGCTTAACATCTGCCGCTTGGGAATTTGGGTGGGTGGATGCCTCGAGCATCATCTCTGTATTATTAAAAAAATTATAAGCAAGCTTCGTGTTTACTACAATAATGCTGTAAGACGGGTCCATTGTTGACCTACATGCTCTAGTGCCAGTCAACTGCTTGCGGAAAACAATCTTTGGTCGGCTGCTGCTATCAGGAGAAAGGCAGTTTGGGGCTTCCGCTCAGGCGTGCTTGCGTCTACCAACGACTCTCTTGCACACGGCCACTTACTTTGCTAGTCAAAGTGGGGGGTACCATGAATGTGTGGCATTCGGTGTTGTATAGGGACACTATTTAGTTGACGGCTTGCAACAGTTTTCTTTTAGCTTTGGCTACGTCTATCTATTGTTATGTACTCGGACTACTGCACTGTGACTGAGGTTGGCGCTAATGACCCAGCTGTCATTATATTATAACAGCTGCCAATTGTTATATTATTTGTGTGGCTCAGGCCAGTTAACCTACATTTGTAGTTGTACATGTGAACGATTTTGTGGTCTGATTGGGAAATAAATAATGAATAAATAAAAGTAGCCCTTCCTTAACCCGCCCCACCACTGCCTTCCACAAGAGTGGTGTAGCCACCTAGGTGTATGGGTGGAATGGACAAAGCAAACATGCAAGCAAGCAACATTTCCCAATAGCACAAGTGACGTGTTTTGATACCAGAAACAAAATACAAAAAGCCTTGCACAAGAGTTATAATCCTACACAAAGAAGCTGTGGGTGGAGGGCAATTCCCTTGTCGCTGTCCAAACATTGGTTCGCAAAAAAGTTCTCATTTCCAGCAAAAAAATTCTTTGTTCGGGAGATTCTTTGTGCGGCTTTAATCTGGACTGCTATAATGTAATACTCTGACTAGTATTGCTTTAGTACATCTCCGGTTAGGCGTGCCTATTGCCAGGATCCTACTGGTTAAATTTCAAACAGCAGCCTGTTAGTGTTCCTAAGCAACCATTAGTCATATTCTATTAAATAAATAAATAAATAAATTCTTGCAGTTGCAAATGGCCAAGCAGTGATCGGAGGATTGCTAACAGCTTACCAACTCTAAGAAAAGATATAGAGGGAAAATGTACCCAGAGTTAAATTACACTTTCCATTTACATTTTTGTAAATGCTACAAAATCTGTTCAGGTGTGATCTATGTGTATTTACTGTCAATTATACAATCAGTTACATATATCAAGGACCTGCCAGTAATTATGGAGTTTAAGCGAACCACTCCAAATCATTCAATTTTTTTACTAATCGACGCATATCATCATCCTCTTGCCAAATCACATGAAAAACCGGGGGGAAACATGGTTTAAGGTGTTAAAACACAAGTAAAACGATAGTTACGATCGTGTTGAAGTGCCGGCCATATCGCAGGAGACAGAATAACGAGAAAACCAGATTTGCATCGCAATGAAAGGAGACGGATATTACCTAACCTAACCTAACAAACCTAACCTAACCTACCCTAACCTAAAAAAAAATTACAACAAAAAACGCAGACAACATATTTTGGAACATTACTTTCCGTTTTCGCGATGCCCACTTTTCGTGCTACTCTGAATCCCGGAACATGGCCGCCGCTTACACGGCCGGGCCCTCCATGTTACATGGGTAAAAAACGTGTTTGGAGACCTAAAAAACGCGTTTAGATAACCAAAAAAACGTTTCCCCCCATTTTTGTAACGTGAAATGAGAAGCGGATGAAGATTTAGGTCAGTACCTACCAAGATTGAACGATTTAGCGTGGTTCGCTTAAACTCCATAAATACCGACCTTCCTGAGTGGGATTCCATCAGTCCCGCCTCGTGTCTTCAAGGTGTCACTGTTTTGATTTCTAACTCTCTATGCATGTTTAGTGGAATCAGATCACAGACACTACTTGAAGGCGTGCTAGAATTCTGATACGCACTAACTTTGATTTTATTTGTCTACAGGATTTTGTTTTAATACGACCCTTGGTGAACGAGACCGTTGTGAGAAGTGCGACCCTTACGTTAAATCTAGCTGCCCTGATCCAAAAGATCAATGTTGCTTTGTGTACATGATCGGACAATCTGGCGATTCAGGATATTGTTGTGTTCCCAGACATGATGGTAAGAAATATTCAAACACTCATTTTCTACAACTCTTTCATTGTTGGACCATTGTTGCAGCAGTGGATTTATATCATGAAGACACACAGTTGCAACAATGCTGCAACAATGAAACCGTTGTCTTACCACTAGTAAGAACCACGGCTAGCCGTGGGTTTCTTACTTACGTAAGAAAGTAAACGAAGGCGTGGATTTTATTACTTACGTAAGTTAGAAAACGAAAGTCTTTGGTTCCTACTTAAGTAGTAAAAATACAATCACCATGTTTACGTATCCAAATAATTTCTAAAGTATTATTAAACTATTTCACACTTTAAATTATTTACTATTATTTTTTTAAAGAAGAAAAAAGAATTCTAGGCATAGAAAACCCAGGCGTGGGGTTCTTACTTTCGTCAGTAAGAAAACGAAGGCCTTTGGTTCTTAACTTATGTAAGTAACCCTACTATCGCTAGCAATGTTTACATCAGGGATCGGACAAATAGGGAAAAAGTGTATTCGAATATTCGTATACTCGTTCAAATTTTGTTGTCATGATTAGGCCGAACCTCCCCGCACGCCCTCCAGAAAAAAATGAATTTTTCATTAAATACCTAAGTTTTATTTAGTCTGTTGGCAATGCAAGGCATACGAAATGTTACCACAAGCCACAAATTTAATTTAACCTACTAGGCAAGGCAACTTGGAATACACACCAGAAAAAAATGCAAAATTGCCAACTGCAGTACTATACGGAATTAACGTAATCCACCAAGCTACGATATGATATTGAAATTGATGTCCTCTATCAACTGGCAGCCATAGCCCTGGCTGACGCCCCCATTCTTTAGTTCTGAAATGTTTTAACAAGAACTGCAGCACGCATCTGTGATCTTTCTTCTCTTTCCCCCCCCCCCCCCCACCAGTTACAAGTGAGCAATCCAAAATGCATTGATCATTTCCACTACAAATTGGTTGGGAGGGAAAGGGCAACAGAAAAAAACATAGTGCGAACTGACTGGGATTCGAGAAGCCCACAGGAAAACTTAAAAACTAACTCTAAAAATAAAAAAAACGTAAAACGACATTGAATTTTTTTTTCGAAAATTCGAATTTGCTCTTAACGAATGAATATTCGAATACATATCAATGTTTTCAAAATAATACGTTTATCGCAGCTGAACAAAGACCCGAAGGAAAAAGTTAAAATGTATTAAAATAAACAAATAAATGCATTTATTGCCGTTATTAAGTTTTATAAACGGAATGGAGCAGTAAACATTCCCGCCTACAATGGCTTGCTATGCTATCACAATAATGGCTTGGTTACTAACAATGCAAATAGTTGTTGTACAAATATGTTCGACGAAGGTTCGGCAATAATGTGCTAACACTGTTGCTTTATTGCAACAATGGCTCGTTCACTAAAGATTCAACTCGTTGTTGTACCAATGTGTTAGACGATGGCGTTCGGCAACAATGCGGTAAGACTTTCACTTTATTGCCCTCCTGGCTTCACCACTCGGGTAAACAGCAAAAGTCTTACCTTATTGTTGTCACGCCATCGTCTGATACATAAATCGTGCCAATGTGATGAAATTTGTTTCTTCATCAATAAGATGAACATTTCTAGCATCTAGCTGTGAGAATGCGAAGCAAAATCCTTGAGTAAGGGCGCGTTTACGCAACGACTCGCCTTTGCATTCTCGCAGCGAGAATCTAATCGCGATTTCAAAGGTGTCGTTGCCATGGTAACAACGCTACGTGGATTAGCTAAATCCGACATCGTTTGAGTAAATACTTGCCGTCTTATAATCCGTGCTAATAATATAAAGAATTCCTCATCACGAAACAATTTTCCTAAACGCTTCTGAACTCACGTTATTTGTTGTTTTCGTTGCGAGGCGGCAGACATAAAACCGCCGCCATGTTGGAATTTGAGGTGATTTTTAGCTTCTAGCTGCGAGAATGCAAAAGCGAGTGGTTGCGTAAACCCGGCCTAAGAGCGCATTTACGCACGAACAAATTTCTCGCTCACTAGCTTTTACTTGGTCATTACTAATTCTGCTGGCTGCTTCTCGCCTTTGTCGGAGAATACGGCTTTCAAGTTGTCTATACGTAGTAACCATGGCAACAACGCGGACGCAAATTTTCTCCTCGTGTCTCGCGACACGACGTACGATGCTTGCAACATGACAGCGTCGATTTAAGACAACAAGAAAACAATTTTTACTGCAGTACACGATGACGGACAGATTCCTGAATACCGGCATTTGAAGGTTTGTCTTCGAATCGATAACTCTGAAATGGACGCCATGTTGGATTTTGAAGTCTCACTGCGAGTAGCTATTTATTCTACCGTCGTTTGATCACTGCTAGAAGCTGTTTTTACAGCGAGAATAGCAAGTTTTGGAAATAACGTGAAATGGCTACAATGCTGTAGCAATGTTTAAAATGACTGTTGCACTTTGTTCTTTGTCCGTGTTGTTATTTATAATACATTTAATTCGTTGTCTATTACCGCAATCATTTAACAGAAACGGGAAATTCATCGTAAATAAATAACGGTTGCCTAGCAAATAGCTTTTGGCGAGCGAGAAGGTCTCGTTGCGTAAACGAGCCCTAAACCTGATATCACATTATGTAATAATGCTGTGTTTGATCTATCCATAAAATCGTGTGGTTCCATGCTAAGATGGTGGTAAATCACAACGGGCATACGCATGCGTCCAAGGGCCTGCATCGTGTGCTTGTACAGACATTTAAAGACATTGTTTGCTTTTATGGGAATTCTATTGCAACAGCTCAAGTCAACTTCCATTGTTCACGTGGCTAAAGCTATAAAATTGTGGTTTTTTTTTTTTGAGTTAGGCAACATTAATCACTCTTTTTTTTATCTCAAAATTTATTTTAAGGATTGAAAGAAATGTTTTAATAACTCTTCACATTAATTGTACATAAAGTCCGTTGTCACTCTAAAGAATTCAAATATATTCCTGTTATCAAGAATTTATAGGGTTTGGGAGGAGAATTTGTAACTCTAAAAAGTCCCAATTGATGCACGTTAGATTCGTCCCCATTAGTTCAGTCCGAGTTTTCAGAGGGTGCCACGTGTTCTATCTGGTAATTTTTGCTCATTTTGCTGCCCAAATCTAAAGGAAACTAAATTACAACTAAGCTAGGCTAAATAATAATTAAATATAAGCTAGTTTCGTTTAGTTTAGTTGAATTTTGGCTAAAAACTGAGTAGAAATTCCCACATAAGACACGTGGTGCCCTCTATAAACTAAGACCGAACTAATGTGAATGTATCCAAGACGCTTCAGTATGGGGTCTCAGTCACAAATTCTCCTCCCAACCCTATAAATTCTTGCTGTTATGTATAACAATAAACTCCTGCTAGTTCTCCTGCCTGATATACCTATTCTTCTGAATAGAAAGCCCTAGTTGTGAAAAATATGACTAACCGGGCCATGTGTAAGAAGTACGAAAATGATGACCAATGCTATAATCCTAATCATACTTGTTGCTACATGCCAAAATATGGAAAACGGTGCTGTCATGGACCACCAATGTTTAGATAGACTTCTACATTAAGTGTATAAAATAATCTAGTTAGATACTGGTATCTCCCTTAAACTGAAAGAGATAAGAAGCAGGTTTTTACGACCATAATAGTGAGTTATGAGGCTCGAAAGAAAGTGGTAGAATATCTTCCGGCCATTGTCTGTCTCTGAAGGCATCATATTAAAAAAAAACACTACACCATCAACAATTAGTAAAGAATATGGTAACTCTATGAAAGCATGAAGCAAATATAAAAGAACAACCACACCATGAATCCAGACCCAATATGCCCACCACCAATGTAAAATATATATAAATATTACGAATTCAATGCGTATCAAGATTTACCCTGAACAAGCTACAAAGTACACAAATACAAACTGATGTCATAATCTTTTATATCCTTGATTGAGACTGCTTTTCAAGCAAGCAAATTTTTTTAAGCTAATTGATATACTAAACATACCACCGTCAGAAGGCCGGAACAGCGGCCAGCATTTTGTAGCGATAAACATTCTTTCAATAATAAGTTGGTAGACTTGCAAAGCGGTCTGGGACTATTTGACCAAGCGTGAGTGAATGACCTTGACATGTCCTTTCAAGGTCGTCTCAGTGTTAACTTCTAAACTATGCATCCTGGAAAATCAGTGTAAATTAAAAAGGTGTGGAGAACCCCAAACCAATGCCAAAGCAAAAAACCGAATGAAATTCAGAGCAAAAGTAAATGAGTTACAATCAGAGAAAGATAGTGGTGTAAACTGCACTGCAGTACATTGGGATAGGGAGGCAAGTATCCCCGTCAAAGATTGGAAACAAAAGTGAACATTCTGCAATATTTGTCACAAACAACTGTAAGTAACGAAACAGTTGCACAAAACCTGACT
Organism: Lithobius niger; assembly: GCA_023313725.1. NCBI lineage: Eukaryota > Metazoa > Arthropoda > Chilopoda > Lithobiomorpha > Lithobiidae > Lithobius > Lithobius niger. The sequence goes on from JAHWFP010077954.1 coordinate 11,497, forward strand.
GCGTGCCGACAGTGATATGCATTGTAGTGTCAATTGTAGGCACGTTCTCACAGCCGTGATTACAGCCACCAACTAAATTAGCATAGTAAGTCTCACTACGCTATGTAACTTAATAGTCTAAAACAGTGCCTAAACATGATGTTGTGCACCATTCATTACAATATGTATTGTGGCAAAGATAACACACATAAGTTGCACCTACTAAAACTGTTCAATGTCACCACCGCCAACAACAATGTAGTCTTGCAGTCATTTACTTACACTGCCAACCTGCCTATATGGGACCCACTGTCACTGGTAGCACATGCATCTCTAATGCACTGCTGTAATTCTCCTATGTTTCCAGGAGCAGTGAGGTCGCGCATATCTTAATGTAACCCCAGAAGAAAAGAGAAGAGTGGTTAAGTCGGGTGATCTGGGTGGCCATTCAATCACGGCCGATCCTCTGGTCTGGGAAATTAAGTGCACGTTCAACCACTCACAAACAGCTCCACCGCAATGTGGCGGTGCACCCTCATGTTGCATCCAAAGAGTTGGGATCAGATGTAGTGGCACGTCTTTCCTGAACGTCTCTACTGCAGCTGTCAAAATCATTTCTAAGAACGTGCCGCTCTGAGGTTGGTGTCGTAAAATACTGGCCCTGCAATCCGACTATTGTATAGTTCGCTCCAAACATTTGTTCCCCATTGCACCTGGTGTGCCATTTCCTGGAACCAATTAAGGTTTACTGGAGATCAATAATGGGCGTTGCAAATGTTTAAAACCCCATCGCGGGTAAATCTAGCCTCATTTGTCTAGAGGACATGCTGCAGGAAATGTAGGGTCTCCCGAAGTTTATTCAACATCCAGTTGCAATAATCATAACGTCGTTCGATATTGCCTGGCTCCAAACCCTGGTGAAAGTGAATATGATAGGCATGGTAGTGGTATGTCTTCAACACACGGATGACCGAACGAGATCAACCAGCATTATGTGCTATATCATGAGTGCTGGTGTGCGGATGGAGTGACACATACGCAATAATTGCTGCTGCATTTGCTTCATCAATCTCTGTCTGCGGTCGTCCCGAACGTGGATGACTGTTGATATTTCCTGTGTTCCGTAGCCTTTCGTACTGATGAGTGATTTGGTGTGTGATGTGGAAAACGAGCATCTAATCTGGCTGTGTTTGCTGTAAAATTCCTTCCATATTCCCCATAAATGATCGCCATTTCAAATTGCTCCGCTATTATTAAACACAAAAGAAAGGTGGAAGGTATGAGGGCGTCAACGAACTTAGGTTATTGGCGCCCACCTAAAAGGTTTCATGCGTACAATTTAAGCCACTCACTTAAAGCTCTTAAGATAGATGATAACATACAATACCACAACCTGACAAATATTGTAATAGAGGAAGGAAAAGTCACGTCAATGCAAAAAGTAAACCTTACTAAATCGAACTAAATACACCTACAGCTACAAAGCAGAAGATGTAAACCTAGCTGAAGGTCTCAGCCAAGGATAGAACTTAGCATTGTACCTCGAAGACTGAGTGCATGAGCTGTGTTTATTTTAGTTGTTGTTGCTAGTTGGGCATTAGTTTTCATGTTTAGTCCACATGAACTTTCTCTGCACTGCCTTTTCTGCCTTCATTTCTTACCTTAAGCTTGCCTACCCCCGTGCAGTTTATACCACTATCTTTGGCAGACTGTAACTCCTTTACTTTTGCTCCGAATTAAAGTCTATTTTTTGCTTTGACATTGGTTTGTCGTTCTCTACACCATTCTAACTTACACCGATTTTCTAGGATGCATGGTTTAAAGAAAACAGTGAGACGACCTTGAAGGGACATGTCAAGGTCACACAGTCACGCATGGCCAAATAGTCCCAGACCACTTTGCAAGTCTACCAACTTATTATTGAAGGAATATTCATTGCTACTAAACGCTGGCCCCTGATATGGACTTCTGACTCACCCTGTATAAACAAAATGCAAAACTAATTCTTAAAAAAAGTCGACTCAACTGCTGCACTTCAAATGAATTTGAGTGTAATGGAAAAAATAAAATGACAAACGGAAACGTGTGAACAGTACCTCCTCTAAGGGCCAGTAACAGGATTCCTCGGGCTTGTTACAAACTGGGTGCCAGGTCCTCAAATTTTGTGTAGGGGGTCTGGGGCAACACTTTAAAGCTCCCCAGTATGTCTGAAGCCAATTCGTTTTTCTTGTTTCTGTATACCATCATTTGGTAGACTTAACAGAGGTGACAGTATTTAACTAAATTAAATTCTACTCAAATACAATGTAATGTAAGTGATATCAAAAAGTTCACCAACTTAAGCTCAAGTAAAAATTCCCTGGGCCCAGTACAAATTTTACAGTTGTCTCACCACCCCTATCACCGTACCTGCCTCCTCTGCACTTGAAATAGTGGCTAGCTTGAAGTAGTGACCTCCACCCTACCATGTCTCTAGTTCGTGACGTCTTTCAGTGAAGTGCAGGGGTAGTGCGGCTTTCACGTTTGTTTCACTATTTAAATTTTTGCAAAAGAACACTCTATTTCATTTGAATTGCTGTGGCATAGTATTCATCTTTTTAGAATCAGTTTCTAATACGTATCCGTTAACGCTTTAACGCTTTAACTTCAAAAAATGTGCTAGCTTGAAAACGGTTCCTACCAAGGATTCAAAAACTGCAAGTTTAATCTTTATTGTGCATTTTACTTCTTTCCTCTGAACCAAAAAATATATTGTTTGGCCTACATGAGCAAACGGTTTGCTTTCATTGTTTTGCTGATGCCTCTTGTAGCACTGTTGTCATGAACGGGAATATCCGAAGAAGAGCAATGGAAATATCCATAGATCAGACAATGCAGTACCTACCACGTGTCTGTATTATTTGATAGGAACCGTTGATACCTGTGGAAACCATTGTTTCAGTGTACAGTAGAAAGCAGGAAGTAAAGCTTCTTTTGAGGAAAAAAGTTATTAACATAAGGGAAAGAGGATAAAATTATGTAGGGTAGTGGCACTGATACGAATGATAAGTGACACTGGACACCAACATCAAGACTATTAAGATATATGACAGTCAGCCTTACATTTTTTTGTTCATCTGTCTTTAGGTTTTATAATGGGGGGCCTTACTTCTGCTTTCCATGCAATACGGCAGTGACACGACGTAGTATTATTGTGTATAACTCTATGGTGGAGCCAGTAACTGGGTTAGCTGCAAGGAGCACTGGAGGGAGAAAGGAAGGTCGTCTTATTGAAGCCAATGCTAGTAGACTGGATTTCCGAAGCCTATAACGCACGATTTTTGTTGTTGGAGAAAACAACATTCTTTTAAGCCTAAGAAATCCGCTCTCAAAGCACTGTCTTGACTAGAAGTGCCGTTTTTTCCCGTTACATTTTAATCTAGTGCACCTTGTAGCTATTACCTCCAAATTATGTCTCGTAGCCAATATGACGTCACTTGACGCTGCTCTATAGACGGAAAAGACATCATTGGTCGTATGATTATGATCAGAAATAGCAACTGGCACTTATACCATATTAAATTTCACTTTAGTTCTGGTTTGTAAGCGAATCATATTTCTGTAGAATTATGCTACACCTCAGTGTTCTCCCATCTCTCGTTTTTAAAATTAATTGTTTCTTACCTACAAATGTGTACTCACTTTATTATGTTGTACGATAATTTAAAACTCCATTGTTGCAAGTAAGTACTTTTTAAATGTTTGTACATTGTAACCAGATCTGTGTCATGAAGTTAGCAATTGGGGGGGGGGGGGGGTTGTATCGAGGCTTAATGGTGTGTCTTTAGCAGCAGGCTCAATTGCTTTGTCTACCAAAAATGTGTTCCCATAATGTAAAGGTGCACTCGGTTTCTGAATTCTTGAAACAACTAAATATGTTCAGATGCTACCGTATTTAAATTTCAAGATCATGCATTTCTGGTCCCGTAATTTTAAAACAACTATTTTTTAAGGAAAGGATGTTTTAACATAGGACAAAGATTAGCTCCAAAACATTATAAATGAGAATATTTCAAGGGACACAGCAACTTCGGTCAAAAATGAATAATGCTTGCCTTTTATTGCGTACTATTTTTTCTCATTGCCGAAGAGACAACAACGAATGAATCATTTAGTATACTGTAGATACTGACAAAACACTACAAACACTAAGGTCATGGGGGGGGGGGAGTCTTGGGGGCTCCAGAATCTGAGGCATCTTTACAAATTTTGACTGCTGAAAGTGTAATTTCTAAGTTTCAAAAATGTATTTTTCATGTAGTTTGGGCTATAATTTTTTCTTTTACGCCCTTTATTGAACTTAAAACATTTTGAAAATCCCCCTCCGAAATTCCACGATGCCACAACCAGTGCAATATGCAGTGATTCTCAACCCCTGCAATACACAATGTCCTAAAATTCAACATTATACAGTAACTCTTGGTGTTAGTTTAAGCAACCCAAATAAATCCTTTATGTTAGTTGGCAGCAGAAGAAAAAACTAAGAATTCACCAGTCAAAAAAACTTGATTATAGAGAAAGCAGTTCATGGTGAAAACTCAATGCATAGGGCATTCAGACAATCAACTTCTTATGAATTTTTTTATGGGGTGCTGTCCATACACCATTGAAGAACTTTTTTCAGAAAGAATTATCATGCCAACCAGAATATTTGTAATTAACTCAGAAAGACACTTATGTTGAACTGGGCTTGCAAGTGTTGCATAACGACCCATGCAGAAATTCAAAAAAAATATGCCATGCCTATCTTTTCCTTGCAATGCTATTGAAGCACTGAAGTGTGTTTTCTTATCTCCAGTTTAGCTTTACTTTGCCGTGGTGTGTGATTTAGGCATGTATGATTTCCTTGTTTCTTGCAGTGCCGGGTGCATCCCATTCAATAATACAGGCTATGTTTTTTTACAAGGCTACCTATACGTAAAAGCTTAACGCTCGGTTTCACGTAGCATGGTAGACGCGTCGTCCAAGCGTTGCGCTGAACTGAAAGCACCAAGAACGAAAAACCTCATTCGTAGCATTGATTAGTGTTAGCAGGATGCACAAAAACGTGATATCTTCTCATTATTAGATTTACCGGTGTTGCAGCACTAAACGAACATTATTTTACGGTAATGGTGACTATTCTTGAAGTCTTCGGACGATTTACTGCTACGTCTAAGGATCGTTTAACACATTTTTAATAATTGAAAACGCCGTAGCGTATCATACTGTACAATACAAACGTACCTTGGTTGCTCTTCTGCTTGAAATTCATGAAATTAAACCTCCGGAGGCTTTGTTTTGTCGTCGAGTGAAAAACTAGGTACGTAGCATGAAGCCATTGTTGTTAAATTTTAATAATTTGGTGTCAATGCAGTGTTTTAAGTTTAAAATCCGCGTATCGCGTGTCACACGTACCTTTCACAGTTCAGTCCGCAGTTCATTTTTGGGGTGTAAGTGGTGCGACTGGTGACAGAATCGGTGGCTAACTGGACGACGCGTCGAATTTCTAACGTTAAGCCTTTACGTCTAGGTAGCCTTGGTTTTTACGGTTATGGTGGATGCAGTTGAAATATAAAACTGCAGCATGGTAAAAAAATAATAATGACAGATCCACAAATCTAATTTATCAATTTCAACTGACAATAAATCTTGATATTAACGTTTTTCAGAGATTTCAGCGATTACGACAGTCACGTACAGTTCACAACGGGCAATGTTTGCACAGTTTGCAATGTGTAAGGCACACAAACAAGTTTAAACACATGAAATGCTTTGTACAATGCTTTGTGCAATGCCTTGAATTGTCTTGGTTTAATTATTTGCGTTAGTTTGTGGCTATTTGCTTTTCCCGTGATTGACTAAGTTACGGCATGCAGTGTTTTCCCGTCGGCTACCGCAAATGCTACCACCATTTGGAAATAATTCAACCTGGTTCCAGAAAAATGTATTTACAAAATAGTATTTAGTTAAGTTGTGCAGCACTACCGATAGGTGCCAAAGGTTTCATAGACCGCCACCAGTACCACCCGTCAATTTTGGATTAAGTCAAACCCTAGTTGTATCATCAATTTTAAAGACAACTAGTTTTCTATACTAGTAAAAACTCATTTTAAACCGTGTCAAAATTATAAGATTAAGACAGTGTATTAAACACGTAAACAAAATTCAAAGCTGACTCTCTAAAGATATTGACTAGGCTGCTACACTTTAAAAGAATTTGTGTATTAGCAAAAAATTAAGATGGCAAAAGCAAACATGAAAACAGTACCACCATTCAAGGCCAGTAACAGAATCCTTTTACTGTTACTGCCTTTTAAATAGTTGATCCTTTTAAATAGTTGTTTTAAAATTACGGCTACAGGAAGCCAAATGGTCTAAAAATAGGGGACATAAATCGGTTATTTATTTAGGTGTAATTATTTAGTTGTTTCAAAAATCTAAACATTGAATGCTGTTTTACATACTGTGAACGAATTTTCGGTTGAGAAAGCCATTGCTGAATTCATTACAATGATCTGAGAAAACGTATAGACATTTAAAGATCACTTTTACTTGTGACAAGGAAGTTTTAAAATAACATCGATAAATTTTGCATCAACATAATTAAAAAAAAATAACGTGAAGGTATTACACATATACTGGTTAGAAACAAACAATTTTTAAAAAATGAGACGAGGAACACAGAGTCACAGTATAAACCCTACAGAATTTTTACATCTTACCAACCAAAACCAAAAGTATAATTTGCTGTGTTACAAGTGGCTCTTGCTACTTCTAATCATATGATAGGTAGGGCGTATGCCCAACTGTTGCAAATTTTAAAATACGCTAGTTCTTGTTGTTGAACTCCGGCATCATTATTTGTAGCAGTGCCACCACCTTACATAATTTTTCTTGTTTTGCCGCTATTGATGATTTTTTTGCACGTTTTATGGTTAAAAAAAAATTTGCTGGCTTGAAAATGGTTCCGTCAAGGAGCCAAACACAGGAGTGTTAATTTTTATTGCATGTTTTCAGCTTTTCAATGATCAAAATATCATACATTTGCCCTACATGAGCTAATAGTTTGGTTTTATGGTTGTACTGATGGCTGCTCTAGCAGTGCTGTGATGAACATCAATATTATATTATTATTATAATATTATATTATTATAATATTATTATTATTGTATATTATATTATATTATATTATATTATATTATATTATATTATATTATATTATATTATATATTATATTATATTATATTATATCCAAAGAAATAGCCAGAGAAGAGCAACAGAAATACCCAAAGAACATTACGAACCCGTAATTATATGTAGTTTCTGGATATGTTAGAGAAAAACGAGTGATCCCAATGCAAAACAATGTTTGTGTGTAAAGAGCAAGATGTAACGCTCCCTCTAAGGAAAAAATTAACCTTG
>JAHWFP010077954.1:18928-30988 GCA_023313725.1 Lithobius niger
GGAAAAAATTAACCTTGCACCCTTTATTGGAACCTTTTCAAGCAAACCAATTTTTTGAAGCTACAGGTTTAAGTTAGCGTATGAGTACATAATTAATAAAAACTGGTTGTTAAAAAATGTTGATTAGGCCAAGTGATAGCTCTAAAAAATAACAATTGCTAGCGTTTCAAGAGAAACAATTATTTCATTTAAATACAAATAGTGCTTTAACATTTATTAGAAACTGCTTTATCTCATTCCAGAAGAGACCACAACGAGCGAATCCACGACTGTTTCCCCAACTTCTCCTGCAGGTAATTTATTATTACCAATGCCTTTAGGTGTTGTAAAAGTATTCATTAATTTTCACTATTTGCTAATTATTATAATTTACCTTTTGTTTTACTACCATTTAAAACAAACGAGGAAACACAAAATATGCAAAACTGCAACTATAGGTGTTGGCTTAAGCAACAAAGAAAATTAGTAATCAGTTTATCGAGCAACTGCCCTGTGTGGTCCAAAATTCAACATTTAAGGCACACAAACAAGTGACAATATCTTGTGGGTTTTCTTGTGGCAGCTTCCATAAAAAAAATGTAGAGCCCACGGGCACAATTTTGTAAGCAAGCATATTCACAAATTCATGATTTAACTGACTAGTATATTACGGCAGACTGACCATGTGTAGTAGGTTGAAAAAAATGTTTTTCGGAATTCACAATACCTTGGGCGTAAAAAAAATTGCTATCAGGCATAGAAATGTTGCCATCTGTGGTGATGATGTCTGAGGTCCCACAAGTGCCTTCAAAGGTAAGATTTTGTAATGTAGGCAGAATGGCAAACATCCATGTAAATGCATTGTTTTTGCCAGCAAAAAATTATATGACTTCTAGAACATATATAAACAAAATAACGACTAAAAACAAATAAACGTTTAAATTTTTTTAAATCTGGATTTAAAAAAAAATAGATTGGATAATGCCATTTTTGAAGTGAGTTGAAACAAAACAACCCTGTATGTTGTATTTGTGTTAAAGTTGATACGGGGGGGGGTTTGAGTGCATATCATCTGCTAACTTGCTTGATTCTCAGTAAGCGATAATATTAATAATATTATAATAAAATAATATTAATATATTTAATAATGCTTTTTTTACATGAATCAAATATAACGCACGAAGTCGTATGTGGAACTGCAATATGCAAGCACCAGAATTCATAGCTGTATACATCATATACATTTTAAATACATTTAAACTTTTTTTTAAAGTCGTAACTTAAAAATATAAATAGGCTTACAAGTAATGCATAATAAATAAAGTGAGTAAAATTACAAAACTGAAATGAATGATGATCAAAATAATATTATTGATTATAGTATATAATTGGAGTTTATACATGTAGTCTTAGTTCTTTAAAAGAAAAAAGAAAATGTCCAAAATCTAATCCCAGGAGTCAGAAAAACTGTACTGGTTCTACTTTTGAAATTTGTGAAAAATTAATGAAATATTCTTTATGCTCATCGTAAAAGTAGAGTACAAGTTTTCTCTGCAGCTTCATGACTACATTGAAGAAAAGTAAGAATTTCTAAACAAGTTTTTTTTGGGGGGGGGGGTTCTGAGCTTCAGATGGGGGTTCTAGAAAGTTGGGCCCATGTACACATTTTTTTTGGAAGAACTTAGAAAAAAGTTTGTTATTGTTTGAATTTCATATTGAATAATGTGTTGCATAAACAAAGGATGCAACAGTTTTTAGGTTCAACAATTCAGGTTCATGCGAAACATGCAACTGCATTATCAATCAACGAAAAATTGTTTCTAGAAGAGAATTCAAGTTAGGCAACAAACATCACAACAAACATCACTTCAATTCAATTGTCGAGGTTGTAAACCATTGTAGCGCGGTTGTCAGTGTCTTATATCCTGAAGCATCGTTGGGCACATTTCAGGTATTTGGGGAAAAATAATATTGTGTTACAAAAGCTTAAATTGTGTTGAAGTAAAGGATAATGACCGAAAACCGCGGGCATTCCTAAACAATGCCCGAGGGCGCGCAGCGTCCCGAGGGCCATTGTTTAGGAATGCACAAGGTTTTCGGTCATTATCCGACTTAATGCCCATTACGGCGAAGAGCTCGTTCCCATTGTCGGCTATTGTTGGAAGACGTTCTACGCTTTGAAAGAACGTGGTATTGTTACGGTCTTGAAATAACGGGACATTGTTTTACATTATCTGGCGAAAATAGTTGAACGTGTTGTGGGAAACTAAAATTCTTGGTAGGCTACTGATGATCAAAATGCCTTATCGTATTCCGTGTTTGTGCTTTTCGCTGTGCATGTTTGTGTGTTGCGTGGCAAAAATGAGGACAAAACTTTAACAAAAAGACAACAAACTTTGGCTGGTCAAATGAAAATGGGCTACAATACCTTGAATACATATTAAACGTTTCAAAAATAAATCAACGTGGGTTAAAACATATAAAAGGAAAGAAGAAAACAAGCCGAACTGCTATGTGAACAGCTAGGGACGAATTGGGTTGCTAGTTTGAAACCGGGTCATGCCACTCCAAATGTGGCTTACTGTACTACGTTAATTCTAGTGTATTATTTTTGCTGTTTGGCTTGTTTTTCTCTTTCCTTTATATAATTTACAGGAATTTCTGCTTATTTATTTAAAACATATAAAAGTGCAACCAAAGAGAGTCAAAGCATTTTCTCTTCCCGACAATCCTTTTCGTTGTCCTGGCAACGTGCACAGACTGTATCAAAATTATTGGCCCGAACATGCAAATACTAAGGTTGTGTATTTTTGCCCCAAAAAGAAATACAGTAATAACATTTTGTATTACAACCACCCCGTGGGTAAAAATGTTCCGGGCAACATCATCAAAAATGTTGCAACAGATGCCAATTGCTACGTTGGATGGCTAATTAAGCAACCACAACATTCGTGTCAGCAACAACTTTGTATCGACCCAACGTAGAAGAGCAGCTCATTGTGCAAACAACTGGCCACCGTAACTTGAAATCCTTACAACAGTACAAGAAAAGTAGCCGTGGTATGCAAGCAAATATCATCGGTATTTTGGACGTCGTAGCAAATGTATAAGGCCGGAGTGTTACAAATGAAAACCTGGTCAAACATTTGGTGATTAAAAACTGCAACCATTTTACAATCATTCCGTAATCTTTTGTAAATGTAACGGCATTGTAATGTAGTGCTTTGCTACTTCAGACGTGTTTTTTGTTTTGTTTTGTTAAAATAAGCTGTTTTTCAAACCCCGGGCATTCCCTAGGGAATGCCCGCACTTTTCCCGCCTTCAGATGAAAGTGCGGGCTTTCCCGGCAACAATGGTTTTTACATTGTTGCGTATTGTTTCAGCTGGGCTTTCCTTCGCCGAAAAGGGCATTAAGTCGAGAGGAATTACCCACACGACAAAAATTAACTCGTGTAGGAATGCCACCTATGCTGCTTTCAATGCAAAATCTGACCCTCAATAACGTTGCAAATGTGTTACTACTAACTAGCTAGCTAGCTAGCTAATTCACTCATCCCCATGTTAAATCCTTATAGGGTGATTATTCATTGATACCGAGATAACGGGAAATTGGACGAATGGGTGTAGTACATTACGAACTACATACCTTTTATGGTTTCGTGCCTAGGGACATAACGGGGATGGTGTGGGAGGGCACGCAAGTACGAAAATATTGTTATAACCATTGTTAGTATTGTCGGTACCGTGTCTGAATTGGATGGCCAAAGTTCAGACAATGAGAACGTGTATACTGACGTGCGTGCCTAGACACACACTAGTGTATCACGATAAATATAAAAAACATTGCAAAAAATTCTATTTACGTCGTCCAATTCACGAAAAATAAACCAACTGTAAAAATAAAGCAAAATAAACAAACCCAAAAACTGGTAAAGAGGCCACCAAGTTTAGAGTGGTTCGGCCCTTCAACGGAGTGATAGCAACACACCAAAAGTAACTAAATAAAGCAAATTACAACAAAATTAAAACCAAACCAAAAACCTATAAAGACGTGGCTAAATTGAGAATGATTCGGCCTATAGGTAAAAGGTGGTAGCAAATTGTTGAAAACCAATTTCTTGTTGACATGGCACTTTATTACAAATCTGCCCGGTAGTGGAGTTTAGTCTATACACATTTAAAAAAAAAAAGAAATGATATCACATCAAAAACTGGTAAAAGGGGCCGCCAAGTTTTCCGAATGGTTCGGCCCTTTAAAGGAGTGATATCAACACACCAAATACATTCGCCAAGTTAATCGCACCGAGTAATACTTTGGACGTTAAATGAAAACTTGAACATTGGTACCGAAGTAGCGATGTTCTAGTTTTCATTTAACCTTCGAACTATTAAGCGGTGAGATTAACTTGGCGAATGTTTTGGTGTGTTGATATCACTCCTTTGAAGGGGCCGAACCATTCGGAACTTGGTGGCCCCTTTTACCAGTTTTGGTTTTTGGTATGATAAAACTGAACCAATCCAGGAAAAAATTATCGAGGATTCATTGGAAAGATGAAAAGGGAGGTGCAGAAAGGAGAAAGAGAGGGAGGAAGGAGGGAAGTAGAGGAGAGAATGAAAAAAGTAAGGGAGGGAAGGGAAGGATGGAGGTGGTGAGGGAGGGGAGCAAGGGAGGATCAATACTGTAGGTGAAACTGACCCTCCACCCTCTCCACGTCGGGTAAACTGCCCTGCCCCTGCACAGATAGAATCTCATTCTCCGCTCCTGTACGTGAACATGTTATGGTGGCAGCCCTGGCATTTTTAGTTACAACTTTTTTATTTAAATGAATGCATTTGATGTAATGTACTTTCAGTTATTTATCCTGGTCCTTGCACTTGCAAGTCTACATAGGACTTCGTGCCTTATACTAGTACAACTGATAAAGCATTATTAAATATCTATATATATAATAGGCTTGGGTGCACTGAGCAAATTCATCATATGTGTGCGTGTGTGTGTTACTGAAGTTCAAGCGAGAAAGGGGAAAAGGGGTGACCAGTGAAGTGGCTCAATCGGACCATGCAGTGGGAGAATGTGTGGGAGGGAGGCGGGAGGATGCCGAGAGGGGGGTATAGAGAGGGGGGAGGGTGTTGGCGCCATTCCGACCGTTAATTAGGTATTCGGGAACAGGCTAGACCGGCGTATGTTACGCCGGGGGTACAGCTAGTGTTAATTATTATTGTTTACGAAGAAGCAAGTAAATAAGCAGATGATACTCGCTCTGCACTCTTCCTCTCCTAACCCCCGGAATCAATTTCAACACGTATACGACATACAGGTTTATTTTGTTTTGTTTCAAGTGTAGAAACAGAATTATCCAACAATTTTTGTTTAATCCAGATATAATATTTTTTTGAAATGTAAACTTTAGGTTCTGTATTTTTTTCCGTCGTTATTTTGTTATATAGGTTCCAGAAGTCATATCAATTTTTGCTGGCAGAAACAATGAATTTATTAGGTATTTTTTGGCAAAAATACGTAGGATCGGCAGCAATCCGTAACTGAAACAATACTAATACAGCAAATCCGATCACGGGTGTTGGTTGTGAGCGCCATCTGAAAACAATCATGGCGTGAATGAAACTAAGAACGAAAGTTCCCTAACCTTTACCCAAAGGACGATCGAAAAATTATGCTTTAGTGAAAATCAATAAAAAGGGAACTCTAATACCCTTAATTGTCTTATGGAAGCTATCTATAAAAGATTCGCTCACTAGAGCAAAACATGCCAGTACAGGGAGGAATACGGAAGAATAGGTAAGTGATGGAATATGTGCGTAGTGTAGGGCCTAGTGTATAAATTATAGTTCACTCTAACTTTAACTCCAAAACCCCCAAAACACACATTCGATAGCCCACACAGTTCCCTGGGGGGTAAGGGTAGAGAAAAACCATGCTCACTCAATCCTGCCAGTGACACTTGGTTTAATCATACAAGCAGTGCTGTCTGGGCCCAAACAAACACTCTCACTGCAGCGAGGAAAGCCACACTAACTCATTACAACATAAAATGCATGAACCGTCATCTAAACTGCTGCTATGCTTGGTAGGATGCTCAAGGTGCCCTCGATTTCGTCCAGTTTATTCGTTGTTGATAGCATTAAATAAATGCTAGCGGAAGTCGCTAGCTTCGCTCGCTCATTCCGCATCGTCTCGCTCCCCTACCCCTCCCCCTCCCCTTTCCCCCCGTCTCGCTCTCCCCCCCATTTAATTTGCCGTTCGGTCGGTAGATGGCATCGTATGTTCGCGCTGCTGGCCGTTGCGTTCTGGGCGTAGCTACTATCTCAGTGGGGCTTGGCTGCTACTCTTATAATTTGCCGTTCCGTTCCGTCGGTAGATGGCATCGTATGTCCTGCTGGCTGGCTGCTGGCGGAAGATGCAGATGACTGTTTCGTTGCTTGCTGCTGCTGCTTGCGGATTTAGTGTAATTATATATATAGATGTTAAATCCAATTGCTGTTTCTGTCTCTTTCTGTGCCACTGTGTATGCATGCGCAATTGGCAGCCGCCACTATACGGGATGCTGTGACCCACAGGTTAACGCACTTACTGCGCACCTGAGCCTTGCGTTTCTTTTGACGAATTGTGATTCCATTTTTTTACCTTCTTGTCACGTGCTATGGTGGGGTGTCGTGGGGATCATCTTGGGCCTTTGTCCTTTCCTGCAATGCAGGAATCGCAGTTCGCTGGCTCCCAAGAAACACATTCGATGGCCTACACACTTTTCTGGGACAAGTAAGGACAGCCACGCTAACTCTAACCAGTAACCCAAGGTGCAGTCATCTGAGCAGTGCTGTCCAGCCCTAAACACACACACACACACACTCAATGTCTCGCACAGGTTCAGTGTGGCCAACCATGCTAACTCACTACAGAATAGTCAATGCGTGTGCCATCATCTGAATGACTGCTGTGCTTTGTACGATACCGGAGGTGCCCCCTACCTTGCCAATTTTATGTACTGTGGGTAGGTTAAATAGAAATGTTAATATCAATTGCTATTTCTGTCTCATTATGTGCCACTGCATACAATATTGTAATACAAATACATTTTCTGCCAAATAGTTATTTGCCCCAGGAATGTGACTTACTGTGAAGACTGCGATGAAGATTCTGACTGTGCTAACTCAGAAACAATTTGCTGTAGTTCAAATGGAAAACTGTGCTGTTTAACCCCAGGTACGCACGTATTGCTATTCATATGTTATATGTGTCATGATACGGGAATTCGGGGCACATCTGCGTACTGAAATGTATGGCTAGTCCGTTTGCTTTACTTCTGACTCTGTGTTTGCTCTCCACTTGGCATATTCAATGAATTTTTTTGAAGGCGAACCAATTTGGATGTTTTCTTTTATTGGGGAGGAAGGGCCTTAATTTGGATTGAAAGGGACAAAATGTGAATTGAGACAAATTCATCTACACTTTAAGTACCACCATGTCACATAATTTGTTAATTACCTCGCTGTCTTGCTTAAAATAATTAAACTTAATCGTTTTCATGCTCAATTTGCTCATTGAGCAAATGCTTCGCTACTGATAATCTGTTAATGCAATGGAAATGAGCCCGACAATCTTAAATATCAGATAATTCACTTAAAGTACAGTGTGATTATATAGGGGTTAGGTACAGTTTACTGATAAGCAGTTTTATATACTTATAAATGTTTCAAGAGACTTTAGAAGTTAAATGCGCTCCAGCCGCAGCCAAACTGTCAGAAAGAGAAGGAAAATTTATGCTAAGTACTACCAATGGAAAATTCCTAGGACCTTATCATAATTGGAATGAGCCCAAGACCCATCTTTTCCCGAAAATACCTGGGATGGCTAAGGTTTGGCTCGAACCCGGGATCTCTCAATATAAGGTTGTCTCCTAACCGTTACATTACTGCCGTACCACCAATGATAATTTTCTTCTAATTATTGGAAACTGTCTTGTCACTTTACAGAAGGCACTACGACATCCTCACCACCACCTACAACTCCTCTAGTCACAGGTAATCACCAGCAAAGCTTCTCTCTTATGTTGTCTTAGTAAGCACAATGATAACGTTATTTGCGCGAAAAGATACGATTTTCATAATTTGAATTTCTACTATAGTCTTATTAACAAAAACACCTAACGTTATAATATGAAATATGTCAACTTTTTGTGTTCACGTAATGCATTTGGTATATATGGGGGAAAATAATACAAGTTCATTTACTCAAATAACGATGGACATTGTTTCTTAATTTTGTAGTGTTATTTTCCAGATGCTTGCAAGAAACAATGAAGTTGAGTTAAGTTACAAACAACGAAGGTGCTATGACATGGAAGAATCAGCAAAACAATTTTTTTTACAAATGTACTGGTGTACCTTAAATGAAATGTTAATTTACTGTTGGATTAGATAAATAGTAATTATATGACAGACAATGGTGGCCATATTTGATTGTAAATACTTCTATCCATTTCAAACTAAATTCATATATTTCTGGATATTTACATGTTTCACTTAAAAACTGTTGCCTAAATTAATAATAACAAGGCTAATTAGGGCATGGCAAAGCGTAAACACTAAACTAAACTTGAAGGCAGATTATAATGCTCTTAAATTGATAAATGAAAAATTTCAATCCATTTCATTATTTGGTTTGGCAGTGAGCGGAAGTGAATTACTTGGTGATATACCGATATATTTTACTAGAACACATTTAATAGAAATCATGATGGAAGTTTCCTGCTTAACACCTCCAGAATTTGTTAGATACCCGATTTTAAGTGTGTACTCATGATGCAAGAAGAAATTAAAATCTCATCAGGTTGATAATGGTTAGATTTCTAAATTAAAATGGACACTCATGTCCTGTTGTTGGATTTCCAGTTTTGAAACAACTGATGGTACTTTAAGTCACCAATGATTTCAGTAGCAATCTTATTGTTCATGCCCTCATTTACCCCGAGTATCAATGCTACATCATTGGTTAACTCATTCAATGGCATAGCCTTCTCCTAGCAAACGAGTGTAAGTGGAAAAGGGAAATAAATGAAAACTTCACATAAAAGAATAACACAACTACGACACGTACATAAAAACATAGCCTTCAGAAACAACCTATTGTATTTATAAACTTAATACGGCATGATTAGTATGATTAGTAATGATAATGATTCTCGCCATTCCTTGGCCGAGCAAGAGAAGCTTTTCTACATTAGTTTACATCGAAGTGAACACTGAAGGCAACCAAATCCAACACCGATTTGTACAAGTGCATCTGTATAGCTCTGCCATCATGAGCAAGAATCACGAAAAAAAATTGTACATGAAGCAACTGTGTTGTTTCAAAACCTGTGAACTCGGCTGAAATAGTGCTTTTTTTATCACTTGTAATTATTTCCTGCACCCTTCTGTGGTATATTGTGGCAAATGCCCTTCTGTGGTATATTGTGGCAGTGTGCATGTAACTCTTGCGGCCACTGGCCTTTTAGATCAGACTCCGTTACACCTGCTGATAAACTTCGGCTGACCCATCCTACGGAAGACCAGCATGTGCAAAAATATGTGAGGTAGGAATTTTATCTTCGATCACTTGAAGTTCACGTGCAAAAGCTCCCTTGTCATGAAATTTCAATCAAGTCGGATCGGAAATAAATTGGGAGCGTTATCGTTTCCTAACCAAGCACACACCCAGGCTAACAGACTACCAACCACACAGAATCTAAATCAGTCAATTGTTCTACCATGCTTGGTTTACTCACTTGGCCAATTATTGAACAGTACTTGAATTATTGATATAAATGTTTAATTTTTGTTGTTTATTTTTTTACATCAGTTTGCCCATCCAACGACACCAACTTTCCTGTGTGCATCAATGAAGGTTGTAGAAAAGATGGCGATTGTCTTGCACACACTATATGCTGCCCAAGTTCCAATACCCGTTGCTGTGTACCACCAACAGGTTTGTCTACATTTTCCACAAGGTTTTATACATTAAAATAAGCTATGACTATGACTTGAAGCGGTATTTGTTTCAGAAGTCTGGTCTACTAGCATATTCTGAAACAAAAATTTCTGAAAGTATGGTACAAATAGATGCAGGGATGTAAGCAGTCTAAGGTTAAGAACTATGCATAAGGGTTTATTCCCATCAAGACCGGAATCAAAATCGAATCAGAAAAGGAAGGAAAAGTGCACAAATGCACGTGCCCAGGCGCTTTCTGAAAACATTTCCATTCCGAAGTGCGCCCAACTGCTGGTTAGCTTTGTCGAATCGTTCCGTTTTGAACTGCATATCGGTTAGCCAATTACAGCGTGCCTACAAGGCACGTGACACCAAGACCACACAACCCACTCTCTACGGAAAAATCATGGAGGCCACCGTTTGCATTTGAAACTTGATCAAAGAAGTGCTCTACTAGCTCGGTTATTCATAAATTTAAAAGAGCAGACTACTGCAATGCTAATAAAACCACACATTCGTGGGCTTTTATGCTGCACAGGACTATCAAGCACTGTATTTTAAAATAGCGTTTCAAATCTGGAAATTTGGGCATTCTGCATACGACACTAGGACTACGACGAAATCATGACATGATGGAAGAGTGATCTTGCATAACCTACCATTTTTATTTCACATTAGCCTAAGTCCAGGAAACAAGAAAACAATCAGTTAAAGCTTTCTTCCACTATGTTTGTTTACACATAGCTAATGATTGTCTGAAATAATCCAACCACTGCAGACTACAGTGTGTAGACGACGATGTGCAGCTCACACAAAAAAAAAATGGTGAGGGAAATGGGGAAAGAGGGGTGGGTTTGTTGGTGGGAGTGGTTAAGATCTAAATGCCTCAAGCTGGTCAGTGAGTTCCCATTGGCTGATTGTTTTTGTCTGTCATCCTCAGGGGGAATGGTTGTAGCTTTTGTTCCTTTTTCTGATTTCTGATTCCTTCTGTACCGATTTTGGTGGGAATCAACCTTAATGCACACGACTATTAACTCCATCCACACCATGACATATGCCTAAGCTTGATGACAAAACAACAAAGTCCATTAACGAAAACCAAACTTCATGAGGGTACCCTGGGAAAGCTTGCTAGGTAAACTGAGGATTTAGAAGTTAGAAGTTTGGTCTGCAAGAAATGGGAATGCAAAATCAATTGTGTTGCCGACCTACGTACACAAAAAACTTTTAAAAAGGACCGTCCTAGGTATACATCTTGAGTGAAACGGTTGAGAAAAGTCACAAAATACTGTACAGTGTTGCCATCAAAAAAGTAATACGTCACAAGGTCTAAGGTACCCTATCGCCTCAAGTACGTTTCTTGGAACATGAATTTATCTCATTTCACTAACCAATTCTAGCTAAACTATAGTAATGCCAGAAAAAATTCTGAAAATATTTAAGATTATTTCTAGATTTTATTATTTGGTAAATTTTTTAAATCTTCTTTTAGCAAACATTATGCTTAATATAAAAATTAGTGTCACAAAAATTTCAATGGGTAGATGAACAATGGGTAGATGGGTAGATGAACATCTGCCACTTACTCCCAAAAAATGAACTAAACAACAAAACCAGAGCAAAAGAAAAATTGCAACTCTGTTATCAACCAGAACATCAAAACCACAGAAACATAATATAAAAAAACCTACATGTGTGTAATGCATTCAAATGTCTTGTGAACATATTTCTGAAGAACACGTACAGCTAGACATTAAAATAAAACGTTTCATTACAACAAACGTTGAATAATGAAACATTTTAGAATTAAATAACATGATCAAAGGAAACAGCCACCAATTATCCGATGTGAGATGAAACTGCTAAAAAAGAATTGTACTGGACGAACAACCTGAAAAAAGGAAAGAGGAAAACAAGCCAAAGAGCAGCAATATTCATGCACTGGAAAAACATATTTGTGCATATTTATTTAACTTGAAAACCGAATATGGGGAGCTTTGGCAATGATGGATAAACAAGCAGACAATTAGGGAACCGCTTTTTTGGGAAAGGAATTGAATGGCCTCTCCTGTTTTTCATCCCTGTCACTGTTAGAT